>PVKP010033174.1:0-25251 GCA_004027715.1 Plecturocebus donacophilus | reverse complement strand
TTTTTTCCTTTTTCCATGAAGCTGAAGGTCATGGTTGCTGAAGGCTGCATGGATGAACACTAAAACTTAACCTCTCCTGGCTACATTAAAGATAACGGTCACAGGTCACCATGTTAATGGTCACTTCAGTTGCTTTTCAGGGACTTGGACCAGCCCCTGTTCAGCTCTAACCAGCTGAGACCATGGACCCTTCAACTGCACATGTATAAATGCCCAAGAAATGACCATTTGACATCAGAAGGCCAAAACTCTACCCTCAGATCACCATTTTAGTAAACCCTAATGTACTAAGTTACACAGAATACATCTTCTGTATATCAAAGACACTATGAAAAAGTATGAAGATCAATGACAAACTAAAAGAAAATTTACATTAATGACAGCATATAGTTAATAGAAAGATACTTAAAATATACATGTCATACAAACCCTGAGAAAGAACACAAAAATGAAATATAATTTTTAAAAAGATATACATGGATATTTTAAAGAAAATTGAAATACTGATTATTACTAAACTTAAGATAAATTCACCAGTAATTTTTTTAAAAATCAATTAAATACCAGACTATCGTGAGCTAGCATCACCATTTTCTGCACATATGTCATATGAAACACCTTGAACCTTGACTAGGTTGCCCAGAACTAACTTGTTACTTAATTTTTCCCATTTTTCTCCACTGCCAATCACATTTTCACACTCCTTAAACCATCCCACTTCCCTAACCTATAATAAGCCTTATCTTCAGGGAGGAGGATTTGAGAATTGTTCTTCAGCCTCCTCACTCAGAGGCCTTGCAAATAAATCTTTTCTCTTTTGCAAAACCCATGTCAAAGTGATTGATTTACCTTTGGTAGGCGAAGCAATCCTGGACCTGCCCAGTAACCCAACCTAACCAGGTGAGTTCACAAAAGTGGGGCCCGTTTAGTAAGCATGCTCTCTCCTCTCTGTCTCATCATACACTCAATCAATTGGCATATTTTGAGGATGATAGCATGGTATTTAATTGATTTTTTTAAAAATATTGGTGAATTTATCTTAAATTTAGTCATAATCGGTATTTTATTTTCCCTTAAAATATCCATCCATATCTTCTTCAGATTTTATTTTTTTATATTCTTTCTCAAGATTTGTATGAAATGTATATTTTAAATATCTCTCTGTTAACTATTATTCTGTCATAAAGTTGTAATTTCTTTTAGTTTGTCATGGATCTTTATACTTTTTCATAGTGTCTTTGAAATACAGAAGATATATTGTGTGTGACTTAGTATACTAGAGTTTACTATATTATTTCTTCTGAAGATTATTTCTTCTGGAGAAATCAGAAATACCTTCCTTATCTATTTAAGAGTCTAATACATTTGTAGATTTCATTGTGATATCTACTATTTCAGTATAAATTTTAAAACAGTTCAAAATTTGTTTATGCATAGTTTGATAACAATTCTAAGATGTCTGTGTGTGTCTGTATGTCTGTATTTTGTTAAAAAGATAAACTGAAGCACAACAAAATTCTGAAAAGTTGCTTTGAGCAAACATTAATTCACAAATCAGGCAGCTCCATATTAGAAGTGTTTCTGAATCTCCGTCAAGAAAACACAAGAGGAAGACCCTTATAGGATTAACAAGGAAGTAAAGCAAAGAAAATATTTGACTGGATTTGACTGGTTACATTATACGGTTGCCTTTTTTGGTCTAACCATCAGAAGGTCTCTAGTTACATAAGTTTATTGGCTACTTCTGATTGGTTGCACTTAAGTTTTGCTTTTCTTTAATATAAGTGGTATGGTCTCTGAATGCGTCCCCCAAATTTGTATATTGAAAACTTCATTTTTAATGCCACAGTGTTGGGAGGTGGGGACTAATGGGAGGTGCTTAGGTCATGAGGGCTTTGCCTTCACAAATGAATTAATGCCTCTATAAAAAAGAGTTTTCAAAGACTGGGCATGGTAGCTCATGCCTGTAATCCCAGCACTTTGGGAGGCTGAGGTGGAGGGATCACCTGAGGTCAGAAGTTCGAGACCAACCTGAGCAATATGGTGAAACCCTGTCTCTATTAAAAATACAAAAATTACCCAGCTAGTGGTGCATGCCTGTAGCCCCAGCTACTCGGGAGGCTGAGGCAAGAGAACTGCTTGAACCTGGGAGGCAGAGGTTGCACTGAGCCATTTTGTGCCATTGCACTCCAGCCTGGGCAACAGACCGAGACTCTGTCTCAAAAATTAAACAAATAAATAGGGCTTGCAGGAGTGAGTTCACCCTCTTCCATTCTTTTGCTATGAAGACATAGCAAGGAGACCTTCACCACATAGCAGATGCTGGCATCCTGATCTTATACTTCCCAGCCCCAGAACTGTGGGAAATAAATTTTTGTTCTGTATAAATTACCCAATCTCAGGTATTCTGTTAGAGCAGCACAAAGGGATTAGGACGAAATGCATTTATAAGAAATAGCTCAAGTTAAGTTTTGATTATGTTTACAAATCAAGCAAGGTTAAGATCCCCTGTAAAGTCTAACTGGTTTACCTGATTATATTTTTTAAGAGACACAGTCTCACTATGTTGCCTGGGTTAAAATGCAGTGGCTACTCACAAGTGCAATCATAGTGCATTGCAGCCCTAAAGGAATCTCAAGCAATCTGTCTGCCTCCGCCCCCTGGAATGGCAGGGACTAAAGGGTGAGCCACCGCATTCAGCTTAATTATCCCAAAAGTTTTTAAATAATCCGTTCCTTTTCATTTTAATTATATGCATCACATTAGAGTCTCTTTAATGACTATGTAAATTGTTTCATTGATCTATTTATGCCAGCATCACACGATTTTAATTCTTACAAATTTAATCATTTTTGGCTTCTGATAAGGCAAGTCACTTTGAAGCCTGTTTCTGTTCACTGCTTCCCACGTTTTACACGGAGTCCTTTATTCAGGTCTTTCCATCAGTTTCCCACTCAGAGACAAGAAACCCAGTAGAGTCCATCCTGTGTTGAGAAAACTGGGGCAGAGACTAAGAAAACAAGAGTTTGCAGAATGCTTTATGAACTGTCCAGAAAATGTGGGACATATACACCATGGAATACTATGCAGCCATAAACAACGATGAGTTCATGTCCTTTGTAGGGACATGGATGAACCTGGAAACCATCATTCTCAGCAAAGTGACACAAGAACAGAAAACCAAACACCGCATGTTCTCACTCATAGGCGGGTGTTGAACAATGAGAACACATGGACACAGGGAGGGGAGCATCACACACTGGGGTCTGTGGGGGGAACTAGTGGAGGAAGAGTGAGGGTTGGGGAGTTGGGGAGGGATAACATGGGGAGAAATGCCAGATATAGGTGATAGGGAGGAAGGCAGCAAACCACATTACCATGTATGTACCTATGCAACAATCCTGCAAGTTCTTCACACGTACCCCAAAACCTAAGATTCAATAAAATATATATTTAAAAAAATTTATCCTGTCCAATTTGGTACCATAAATCCCTCTTTATATTGCATTTACATAAATTGGATAAGGTGATCAAATAATCTGTGAACCTCCTTGAATTATCATTCATAAAGTATAGAATGGCTTTATTCCTGTCAGAAAAAAAAATGTATATGCATAATTGTTTGGTTTGATGTCTGTACTTTCTAGTCAATGTAATGCAGTTTTGCATTGAGAGTTAAAGGTAACCTTGCCGGCGTGGTGGCTCACGCCTGTAATCCCAGCACTTTGGGAGACGGAGGTGGGCGGATCATCTGGGGTGAGGAGTTCAAGACTCGCCTGGGCAACATGGTGAAACCTCATCTCTACTAACAATACAAAAATTAGCCCAGCGTGGTGGCATGTACCTGTAATCCCAGATACTCAGAAGGCTGAGGTAGAAGAATCTCTTGAACCCAGGAGGCAGAGGTTGTAGTGAGCCAAGATCGTACCACGGCACTGTAGCGTGGGTCGGACAGGACTAAAACTCCATCTCAAAAAAAAAAAAAGGTAACCTCAACCAGGGAGGAAAATTACTACAGCTCTTATTCAGAGTAAAGTTAAGAGCTATTTCCACACTTAAAAAAAGTGCTACCATGTCCAAAAGCTATGTCTGCTTTCAATGATGAATATGTCTTCTTGCTGCACCTTGGGAAACCGGGCTCATGAATGTGCATCACCTCTCTCATTCTCTGGACCACCTGCTAATTTGCTGTAAGCAACAGAATTGATGATAGTATTTTTGTTTCTTAACCCACTAAATTACCTTTATGCCCCAAATGGTCTAATTGGTATTCTGTTCTTCAAAGCATCAGTAGTTGATTTTCATAAGGAAATGAAAATGACAGGCGACGTTCTTGGCCTGAGCTCCTTGCAGGCAGAGCAGTCACATGAGAGGCTCGCTGCCTGCAGCCTCTGCGGAAGGTGAAGGCTTGCTCAGCGTTACCTGATGGGGTCCTGTATTAAGACCTAGAAACCCCAATTTAATTTGATTAACTATTCTGCCTGCAAGTTGTTAGCATTTGCTCTTCCAACCTCAAACTTCAGAGAGCTTTTACAGAGCCTGTTGTAAATAAACACATTTGACAATCTACAGGATGTAATTTATCATTCTAATAATATTGACAAAAACAACTGGATTTAAAGATGAAAGTGTCTGGCATGGGGAGTAGGGGGACAACAGGAATGAAAAGGAATATTTAAGAATGCAAAAACCAGTCAGACAGCAAAGCTCTGAGCCTGGCAGTGCCCCGCGGGGGCACTGGTTCACATGCTGCTTGTGAGCAAGGAAAATCTCATTTAAACCAAGTGGGAAATTATAGTAACCAAATTGGCAATTACTTCATATGTATATATGTCTTCACTGCTATGTTTCCATCACTGCATGGGTCACTTCTGACCTTAGGGCGCTTTACAATTCTTGATTTCATTAGTATAAAAAATATGAACTCTCAACACTGTCGGGCGTGACTTCCAGGCAGAAAGATCAACTGTGTGAACCAAGCTAAGTATCCTCAGCAGCCCCTGAGTTGCTGCGCTGTGAACTGGGTGTAAAGACTGCTAATGCTCTGTTGAGAGTTCTTTCAACATGGAAACTACTCGATGCATGAGCTTTGGAGCAACATAGCATACGCATGCCCTAGAAAGGTAAAATGCTAAGGTCTGTCCTGCGGAAGAGTCCAGTGGCCACTCCAGTTTCCCATTACGTAGGAACACAGCTTCCTCACAATCTCTGACCATCTCCACTCTCTGAACTGGTGCTCTGGATCTAATGTCCCAACATGCTGTGTTATTTACAACATGCTGAGGGCTCTACCCCACTTACATTCGTTACCTCTTCCATATGACTCATTAAAACATTTTGTGATCCATAATCAGTCTGATTTGTTAAATGATTCATTTACCCAAATGTTTATGAGCATCTATTACGGGGAAGTCTTGGTGACAGGGGGCAGAATTTAAAGGAAAAACATGATAGTCATTGCTTTGCCTCTTCTGAGCTAAATACCTACATCAGAGACAGGTGCATTAAGTCAGAAATTACAGTAATAATTATTAGAAAGCAAAGAAACAACAGATGCTGGCAAGGCTATGGAGAAATAGGAACACTTTACATTGTTGGTGGGAATCTATTCAACTATTATGGAAGACATTGCGGCGATTCCTCAAGGATCTAGAACCAGGAATACCATTTAGCCCAGCAATCCCATTACTGGGTATATACCCAAAGGAATATAAATCATTCTATTATAAAGATATATGCACACGTATGTTTATTGCAACACTGTTTACAATAGCAAAGACATGGAACCAACCCAAATGCCCATCACTGATAGACTGGATAAAGAAAATGTGGTACATATACACCACTATATGTATATGATATACACTACTATGTGTATATCATAGTGGTATACGCCACTATGCAGCCACAAAAAGGTATGAGATGATGTCCTTGCAGGGACATGGATGAAGCTGGAAGCCATAATCCTCAGCAAACTAACACAGGAACAGAAAACAAAACACCACATGTCCTCACTCATAAGTAGGAATTGAACAATGAGAACACGTGGTCACAGGGAAGGGAACAACACACTGGGGCCTATCAGGCTGTGATGGGGGCCAGGGGAGAGAGAGCATCAGGACAAATAGCTAACCCACGCAGGCCTTAAAACCTAGGTGACGGGATGGTAGGTGCAGCAAACCACTATGGGACATGTATACCTATGTAACAAACCTGCACAGTGTGCACATGTATCCCAAAACTTAAAGTAAAAAATAAATAAATAACAATAAAAACAAATTTTTAAAAATAAAAAAAAATTACAGTAATAGTTGATGAGTGCTGTCATAGCATTTGAAGGGGAAATAAGAACATATATGTAGCAAGGTAGCCTACCCTAGTCAAGTGGGACCAAATAATGCATTTAATAAATACTTGTTGGGCATCATTAAATGCAGAAGACAACATTTAGACTGGTGCCTGAAAGGTGATTTGGACTTGGTTCAATGAAAAGGTAACAACGTAGGGGCAGGAATGGAGGTCAAGATAGAGAGAAGAACAAGCATGGGAGAAGACCAGAAACCAAAGAGAGCAAGGCATTTAGAGAAATTCAAATAAGACCAAGACATCTGTCAAAGAGTAGTGATCAGAGTAGGGCTAAGGAGGAGACCACGAGAGGTCCTGTGAGCCAAGTTAAAGCATCTGAAATGTACATTGATATAGCCCAACGGTTACATTGCTCACAAGGTTCTACTAAATAGGAGTAGACATTTTTTTGTATTATTAACATCAAATTTACACATTTCTGAGCACTAATTGAAGGTGTCCTGTGAAAAACTGTGGCACACAGGTCTTTATACAGAAATATTCAACAAAGGTCTAATGATTCTAAAACTGAATGATTTTGCAAACTACAAATTATAATACCATCTCTTTATAAAGATTTTGTAACACACACATCTGCAAATTTCTGTACTGATCATCTTAGCAAATAGTATTTTATCTTTAAACACAGTTCTTCAACCTTTAGCAAAAGTTTAACTTCAAAAAAAAATTTTAAAGGCACTGAAATAGATGATTGCAAATTTCCAATGCACTGAAATATAATCATAAGCACACTGAATGAAAACACTAAAAATAAAAATAACTCATCAGGTTGTTTTTCTAACCTGAGGAATGCAGAGTAATTAAACCAAGAAATTAAAATCTGTAAAAATAAAAATGTAATTCTATACATCAGATTTAGTGATGATTTGCGAGGACTGATCTCACAATTTTAAAAAATGCTGGTTTTGTAAAATTGTAGTCAATGCCTTATTTTGCTTATCTCAAAGACTGTCTTTCATTAGCAAATTTACAAACTACATTTTCATGCCAACTTAAATTGAATAATCCATACAGCTAAAAAGTGTGTGTTTGGGTGTGTGTGTTTCTGGCAAAGAGCTTTACAGGAGTAATTCTCATTAAAAACAGCTACTAGTATGATGTAATAGAAAATAATCTTCATACTTACAAAAATACAGGCTAATGTCAATGACAAATTATTCATGCTATTCTACTTAATATTATCATTGAACAATTATAAATGACTGAAATACACAATGCGTATTTTTTCTATGTATTCATATAGAAGACAATTCAAAGACAGATCTTTATATAGAAATAGAGAATCATAAATTGATCGTAAATATCCATGAGAGAAAATATAAAATTCTTCATAATATCCCAGGTATGCTGTGACACATCTGCTTACAGATTTCTTAGCATGTACCAATAATCAGCTTATATTATTTTCTATATGCAAATGATAATTTCATTAATTTAGCCACTTCTCAATGTCTCAGTGTTTCTTGAAGAACACATCCATTTTTATTTTTATTTCAGTGTTTATAGTGAGAGCTGAAAAGTGCTGAAAATGTTAGTTTTTGAAAATACAGTCAGGTGTCGCTTAACAGGGATATGTTCGAGAAATGCATCATGAGGCAATTCTATTGTTCTGTCAACATCATAGAGTGTTCTTATACCAGAACAGTATCACCCACAGCACCCCTAGGCTATGTGATATAGACCGGTGTTCTCAGGCTGCAAACCTGTACAGCATGCTACTGTACTGAATACTGTTGGCAACTGTAACACAATGGTACCTGTGTATCTAAACATACCAAAACACAATATAAAAACATGAAATTTTAAATGGTGCATCTCTACAGAATTATTATCACGAATTGAGATTGCACAACTCAAAGTTGCTGAGTGAGTAAAGGTGAATGCTTAGGACATTACTGTACACTACTGTAGACTTCATAGACGCTGTATATTTAGGCTACAATAAATTTATCAAAAATAAAGTGTGTTACAACATTACAGCAGCTATGATGTCACCAGGTAACAGGAATTTTTCAGCTCCATTATAATCTTATGGAACCACCATTATATATGTGGTCCATCATTGGCCCAAATGTCATTACACAGCACCTGACTGTATATACACATACACACACACACACCCATACACACAAAAGAATATCAGTCTATTTCTATGGATAAAGACAAAAGGAAAAGGTTTGTCCTCCTCTCCATTCTTCTGTTAATAAAAGGGTTGGGCTTCTGTCACATAAAAAACTGGGAGCAGGTTGGGCGCAGTCGCTCACGCCTGTAATCCCGGCACTTCGGGAGGCCGAGGCAGGCGGATCACGAGGTCAAGAGATCGAGACCAACCTGGCCAACATGGTGAAATCCCATCTCTATTAAAAATACAAAAAAGTTAGCTGGACGTGGTGGCACACACCTGTAGTCCCAGCTACTTGGGAGGCTGAGGCAGGAGAATTGCTTGAACCCAGGAGGCGGAGGTTGCAGTGAGCCGAGATCATGCCATTCCACTCCAGCCTGGTGCCTGGTGACAGAGTGAGACTCTGTCTCCAAAAAAAAAAACAACTGGGAGCAAAGAAAGGAAGTCGCGCTTTCCATATAGCTTCTCTTGGAAGCAGCTGCCCCAACCCTCCATGCTCTTTCAGAAGAGTAAAGCCTAGAAAGGCAAGAGAGAGTAAAGCCCTATTTTGCTCATCCTTCACTCATGCTATCCTTTCTTGGTGCCATTAAGTCCTTTCCACACCTGTGTGAACACTACCTTTATCAAATGCTAAAAGGAGCAGAGAGCACACAATGATGCTGCTAATATTTTAGATTTACAAATAGGAATATGTTCTAATTGATATTTCCCTAAAATGTTACATTATCTATTCAGTCTTGGGAATTCATTGCATTGAGTGCATAAATTTTCCACCCATATAAAAATCAAGAATGCATATAAACAACAAAAGTGATGGATTATGCCACGTATCTCCTGTTAATCTCTGCCGCAGTGGGCATTAGCAGGAGTCAGAGGCAGGAGAAGAGGAGGTTGGTGGCTTAATTTTTGGCTTCTTTCTTGCTAGATCCCTTCTTTCCATATGGCTTCTGTACCCGGGTTTCCTTAAGTATAAGGGAGGCAGAGACTCCACCACTCTGGATAGATCTTGGCACTGCATTATTCTTTGCTGGTTTCCCTAAGCCCTGCTTACCCTTTATAAATATTCTGCTCATTAACTTTCCCCAGTTTTCCTGTTTGCTTAACTAAAGAAGTTAGCTAAAGGTAAAAGCATGAAATAGTCACATGCTTTAAATATTTTATCTTAACCTGAAAAACACAAAAGAAGTTCAGTCTTTCAAAATAGGTTTACTGCCTTTTGTTTCCATTATCTTTCTTGTGCAGAGTTTATTCCCAATACATTATTCAATTGTTTCTGGTTTGGAGGGGCTTTTTTTTTTTAGTAAAATTAGAACATAAAAACACTTGTGAAAAATATATTTGTGCAGAATTCTAGATTTTTATTTTTCTTCCTTACTTTTTTATATCTTTAAATCAACAGCAAGGCCAGCCTGAGCAACATAGTGAGACTCTGTGTGTATAAAATTTATAAAATTAGCTGGAAGTGGTGGTAGCAGTCTCAGCACCTGTAGTCCCGGCTACTGGGGAGGCAGGGATGGGAGGATCACGTGAGCCCAGGAGTTCAAGGTTGCAATGAGCTCTGATCACACCATGGCACCCCAGCCTGGATAACAGACCAAGACCCTGTCTCTAAAAAAGAGAAAAAAATCAACAACAAAAGTTTTTAAGTGACTTTCTCTATCAAATCTTTCCAATCCATTCTACTTAGTTTTTGTAGAAACAACTACCTTTGCATTAACTTCTTTTCTTTTCTTTTTTTTTTTTTAGATGGAGTCTCACTCTATCTCCCAGCCTGGAGTGCAATGGCAAAATCTCAGCTCACTGCAAAGTCTGCTGCCCGGGTTCAAGCGATTCTCCTGCCTCACCCTCCTGAGTAGCTGGGGCTACAGGTGCCTGCCACCACACCTGGCTAATTTTGGCATTTTTAGTAGAGACAGGGCCTCACCATGTTGGCCAGGCTGGTCTTGAACTCCTGGCCTTAGGAGATCTGCCCACCTTGGCTTCCCAAAGTTCGGGGATTACAGGTGAATTTATTTTCAATTTGCAAAATATATAATGAAAATACACAATATAGTAACATATCCAACTGGCCTAAACAAGTTTGGGAACAAAAATCACTGACAAAGATAAGCGCAGCTCTACTGGAAGAAGGAAAAGTGAAAAATCCAGGCAACCAGGTGATGTGTTGATGGATTTTATTGATTTTATTTTACACCACTTTTGATAATATTTCTGAATTCAGGTGTTCTTCCGTGCCATGCCATTTTAATAGTGCAGTTGAGCTTCTGGTTTTGTGCAATGTAGCAGCCCTGTTGAGACCCAATTATCTTCAGTAAGACATCTTCCTGTGGGAAGTCATAGCACCAACCTCAGTCTCCATAAAAGGATCTTCTACAGCAACAGCACCCCTCCAAATTGTAATGAAAGGTCCATCATTTCCAGATACCCTAACCAATGCTTTTTCCTCACTGTTAATCTGATTAATAGTTTATTGGATCCATACATAGAAACATATGTACATGTATGTTCTTTGTAGCACTATTCACAATAGTAAAGACATGGAGTCAACCTAGATGCCCATAAGTGGTGGACTGCATAAAGAAAATGTAGTACATATATACCATGGAATGCTATGCAGCCATAAAAAAGAATGAAATTGTGTCCTTTGCAGCAACATGGATGGAGCTGGAGGCCACCACCCTAAACAAATTAATGCAGAAGCAGAAAACCAAATACTACATGTTCTCACTTATAAGTGGGAGCCAAACATTGAGTACAAATGGACATAAAGAAGAGAACAACACATCAGGACCTACTTGAGAACAGAGGGTGGGAGGACACAGAGGATTGCAAAACAACCTATCAGGTATTATGCTGATTACCTGGGTGACAAAATTATCTGTACACCAAACCCAGTGACAAAAAATCTACTCATGTAACAAATCTGCATGTGTACTTCTTGAACCTAAAGTTGGAAAACAGAAAATTTTCAAAAAGAAAATTTAGCTCCATTAATCTACAGTCTCATTCAATTTTGCATGTATTCTTGCACTACTTTATTCTGTCAATTTCTTACAATTTTCATGTTATCAATAGGCCATAATTTACTATCAAGGAGAGATTCATACCCTCTATTCTTTAATAGATTCTGTAGATTTAAATAGCGTGGGTCCTGAGAATAGGTTAAAATATGAATGTAATCTTAATAAATGGATAAAACTAAGGCAATCCTTTATGTGATCTAATAGCTAAACTTAGGCACAAAATACAAAAGTAATAGAAGGAAGATATAAAATTCCAATTTTCTTTCTCTCCTAAATATTATTATAAATCTAGAAGTTTTAAATATAAGTTTGAAAGTAGTATGGGACTAAAATTTCTCAAAGATAAAACCCAACAGTTTCAGATTCCTGCATATGGCTAGCCAGTTTTTCCAACACCACTTATTAAACAGGGAATCCTTTCCCCATTGCTTGTTTTTGTCCAGTTTGTCAAAGATCAGATGGTTATAGATATGTGGCATTGCTTCTAAGGCCTCTGTTCTGTTCCATTAGTCTATGCCTCTGTTTTGGTACCAGTACCATGCTGTTTTGACTACTGTAGCCTTGTAGTATAGTTTGAAGTCAGGTAGCATGATGCCTCCAGCTTTGTTCTTTTTGCTGAGGATTGTCTTAGCTATGCAGGCTCTCGTTTGGTTCTAAATGAAGTTTAAAGTGGTTTACTGGACCCTTTCCTTACATCTTATACAAAAATTAACTCCAGATAGATTAAAGATTTAAACATAAGAACTAACACCATAAAAACCCTAGAAAACCTAGGCAACACCATTCAGGACACAGGCACAGGCAAGAAATTCATGACTAAAACACCAAAAGCAATGGCAGCAAAAGCCAAAATACACAAATGGAATCTAATTAAACTTAAGAGCTTCTGCACAGCAAAACAAACAATCATTAGAGCGAACTGGCAACCAACAGAATGGGGAAAATATTTTTGTAATCTACCCATCTGACAAAGGGCTAATATCTAGAATCTACAAAGAACTAAAGCAGATTTACAACAAAAACAAACAAACCCATTCAAAAGTGAGCAAAGGAGTTGAACAGACACTTTTCAAAAGAAGACTTTTATGAAACCAACAAACATATGAAAAAGTGCTCATCATCACTGGTCGTTAGAGAAAGGCAGATAAAAAACCACATTGAGATACCATCTCATGCCAGTTAGAATGGCAATCATTAAAAAATCTGGAGACAACAGATGCTGGAGAGGACGTGGAGAAATAGGAACACTTTTACACTGTTGGTGGGAGTGTAAATTAGTTCAACCATTGTGGAAGTCAGTGTGGCAATTTCTCAAGGATCTAGAAATAGAAATTCCATTTGACCCAGCAATTCCGTTACTGGGCATATACCCAAAGGATTATAAATCGTTCTATCATAAAGACACATGCACACATATGTTCATTGGGGCACCATTTACAACAGCAAAGACCTGGAACCAACCCAAATGTCCATCAGTGATAGACTGGACAAAGAAAATGTGGCATATATACACCACAGAGTACTATGCAGCCATAAAAAATGACAAGTTTGTGTCCTTTGTAGAGACATGGATGAATCTAGAAACACACATTCTCAACACACTGACAGAAGAACAGAAAACCAAACACTGCATGTTTTCACTCATAGGCAGGTGACAAACAATGAGAACACATGGACACAGGGAAGGGAATGACATTCACTGGGCTGGAGGGGAGGGGATGGGAGGGACAGCAGAGTGGAGGTGCTAGGGATAGGGAGGGATAACACCGGAGAAATGCCTGATGTAGGCAACAGGGGCATGGACAAAGCAAACCACCGTGGCATGTATGTACCTATGCAACAATCCTGGAGGATGCAGGATGTGCACATGTACCCCAGGGCCCAAAGTGCAAATAAAAAAAAAACAATAACAACATAGTTCCAGAGATTCATCTGTTTGCAGTGATTGGCCCACCCATCTGACCAGGAAAATTTCAACTCTCACATCAGATGAACTTTAGAGTCAGTAATTGTGGCAAAATGCAACTATAGCCAGCACTGAAAATATAACTGTGTACATCGAAAACTCAGAGAGTACATAATTGAAATGTACCAATTAGAGTTTTCATATTCAATTATTATTGTTCTTATGGAGAAATTGATGGATAGTGCATGATGATTATTATCGTGACAGATTCTGAGATACTGACTTCGACCTGTTTTAAAATATTTGTTAAAATATGTTCAACATTACAATTCAAATTCAAAGGTGCACTCTTGATGTTATGAATAGCATTATTAAACTCCATGCCACAGCTACCCTCCCAAGAGCAAACAGAAAAATAATGATGGCAACTGTTTTACCCAAATTTGTGGTTGTGCACATGCTGACATAATTTTTTCATAATAGAAAATAACGTTTTCTGTATCATACATGACAGAAGAATATTATGTGTATTAATTAAAATCTTTGACATGACAATATTCTGACTAGAGTAAGGATATATCTCAATGACCATCTTACTATGAAGTTAGTCGTCTTTGACTCTCTATTCCAAATGATTGCATAAAATAAGGAAAACACATAAAATTCTTAGACAATAGCTCAGCCTTGTTTCCCCCTATTGCACCAAACTTAGAAAGCACAGTGATTTTAAAAAACAAAAAACACACAACACCACAACACAATTAGTAGGGTAGAAAATATTTGTAGTAACCACTGTGGATGTCCAGCTTTGAACAGAACTGAAATTTGCTATGTTTCTAATATGATGTAGATCCTGTGCTAAGTACTCTGAATAATTATCTAATGACAATAAATTAGAAGTGAATGTCATAGTCACGTTCACTTGGGGAAGAACAGATTTACCTTTTCATCTAAGGTCACAGACCTGGCTCATTAAATCCAGGTGGATTTATTCGAAAGTACTTGCATCCTCAAGTACCAAGACACTAAATAGTGACTCAAGTTGGTACAGAGTGAGCAATGGAAGACGACTCCTCCAATTAGTGCTTAAAGTAAATAATGCAACAACAGCAATATCTTCTGAGGCACAGATATGCAAAAAGAATCTGAAAATCCCCACATGCCACTATGATCAACCCAGTGGTCCCCTCTTCTCTACTTGATACCCAAGACCCTGCAGGAAGGATGTTATGCATTTGAAGATTCTTTTAAGTTCTGGGGTACATGTGCAGATCTTGCAGGATTGTTGCATAGGTAGACACATCCCATGGTGATTTGCTGCCTCCATCCCCCCGTCACCTACATCAGGCATTTCTCCCAGTGTTATCCCTCTCCAACCTCCCTACCCCCGCTATCCTTCCCCTAGCCTCCCATCCTCTAAGAGACCCCGGTGTGTGATGTTCCCCTCCTGTGTAAGTCAATGTGTTCTCATTGTTCAACACCCACCTATGAGTGAGAACATGCAGTGTTTGGTTTTCTGTTCTTGTGTCAGTTTGCTGAGAATGATAGTTTCCAGATTCATTCATGTCGCTGCAAAGGACATGAACTCACCCTTTTTTATGACTGCATAGTATTCCATGGTGTATATGTGCCACATTTTCTTTATCCAGTCTATCACTGATGGACATTTGGGTTGATTCCGGGTCTTTGCTATTGTAAACAGTGCCCCAATGAACATACGTGTGAATGTGTCTTTATAAGAGAACGATTTATAATCCCTAGGGTATATCTCCAGTAATAGGATTGCTAGTTCAAATGGTATTTCTAGTTCTAAATCCTTGAGGAATCACCACACTGTCTTTGCCATACTGTCTTCCACAATGGTTGAACTAATTTACACTCCCACCAACAGTGTAAAAGTGTTCCTCTTTCTCCACATCCTCTCCAGCATCTGTTATCTCCAGATTTTTTTAATGATCACCATTCTAACTGGCGTGAGATGGTATCTCAATGTGGTTTTGATTTGTATCTCTCTAATGACCAGTGATGATGAGTATTTTTTCATGTTTGTTGGCTGCATAAATGTCCTTTTGAAAAGTGTTTGTTCATATCCTTTGCCCACTTTCTATTAAACATAATATTGGAAGTTCTAGCCAGAGCAATCAGGCATGTGCAGATTATTTTCCCCTTAAAGTCTTCCCCAGTGCTTTCTTTTAAGACAGAGTTTATTTCTGTTGCCCAGGCTAGAGTGCAGTGGTGCAACCTTGGCTCACTGTAACCTCTGCCTCCTGAGTTCAAGTGATTCTCCTATCTCAGCCTCCCGAGCAGCCAGGACTACAGAAGTGTGTCACCACCTCCTAATTTTTTTTGTATTTTTAGTAGAGATGGGGTTTTGCCATGTTGGCCAGGCTGGTCTCAAATTCCTGAGCTCAGGTGATCCACCCGCCTTGGCCTCCCAAAGTGCTGGGATTACACATGTGAGCCACCGTACCCAGCCTCTTCAGTGCTCATTTTTAACCTGATTGTAATCTGCAAAATTTCTAGTACAAGTTCCTGCCTCAGGAATACTAGAATATTGGGTCCTGGAGTAGATAAACTATTTGGATCTTTCTTCTTTCATTTGTGAAATATAAACTATAAATCTCACACAGAATTGTAAAATGAAGAATCATAAGCAGACTATAATGTCTTTTACAGAAAGTGTCTTTGGTGCTAAATATTTGTCTCTGCTACTTAAGTTGGCTGTACCTATTATAAATAAATATAAGATTAGCATAAGAAATAATGGGCAATTAAACATTGCAAGTAACTTCTGTGTTATGACTTACAACAAACTAAGCATTTATAAGAAATTTTATGTAACCAAAAGGTGTAATATTGAACCTGTATTAATGTAAAATAAATCTTATATAGTATGCTAATTTATTTGCTCCCATCTGATCACATTAGTAAAATGAATTAATTTTATTTATAGAAAAACCTATGACATCTTAATAAAATGTATCTCAGAAAATGAGGAGGACATTATTAAATATGAAGTAAAATTGTCAAGTAATAGTCATTTTAGTGTATTATCACTAAGAGACTGCTCTGTCTTTCTTTAATGGATATTAGAGCTTTATGCTGGTAATGGAAAGGAAATATGTATAGTATGTAATTTAAAGAATAATATTTTGTAAAGCATTTGGAAAAAATTTCAAAGTATTTTTACTATTTTCCATCAGTCAGTTAAATACTTTCAAACTTGTCTCTTGGAATATATTTATTATAAGTATCCAAAATAATCTTGCATGTATGTGCACAGATGTGTGTAAAATCTTGTTACTTCTAGTCTTTTTGGCTTGAAACACCAAGGTGACTAAAACACAGGAAAAATATATGCACGAGAAATCTTAATAGAAATTAAAATAATCTCCTATATCTCACTAGTTATTCGTTTTAGGAGCACAGATTATATGCTCTGCCGTTATCTCCTCCCATCGTAACTATGAGAACAGAGATATTCAGTTCTTGACAATCATCTGGACTTGGACATCAGTATAGGAACTAGAAATACTGTACCTAGAGTTTTCCACCATTCAGGTTTTTTTGTTTCTACCAAATAATTCAATCAGAAAATTCAACCAGAATTCTAAATAAAACTCATTTTTTAGAGGATTGTTTAATGACTTTCTAGGTAAACATCTAAACAAATGCACTGAGTAATTAAACGAAAAGTAGGCAACAATTCACAGGCATATGATGATGGTGGGAATTTATTTTAGGAGGTGGAAGAATTGCTTAGCTCGTTAGCTGGTTCAGCGTTCTTACACTCTGTTGCCATCTTGGCTGACTCCATATGCCATTATACAAGAGCTCACCCTTTGTACTTTAGCTCTTATTCATTTGGAATTCTCTCTTTTCTGCACCTCCCCTTGCCCATATTTTCCTATATGCTCTTCCATGAACTTTATTTCTCTTGCTTCTTTGCTCAGCTCCTGAAACCTACTAGAAATAACGTATGTAGGGGACACTGGCTTTCTCTACTGAACTCCCTCTAACACAAAATTTACGATTTTGTTTTCTGATAGCATCCAAATTACAATTTGTGTCCTTCTTAAGAGTTTGGTCATCTGAATTTTGCCCCTGACTGATGGCCTTTCTGCATAGTGAAAAGAAACCATTTCCCTTAGTTTACTGCAGCTCTTGCAGAAAGTCAGGAGTAGGGTCACCCTTCTTTTCCTACCCTCAAAGGAAAAGAATAACCTTCCAAAAAATATTTGCTTCTATGGTACATTAATTTTTCCACACTTTTAAACATCCTCTAGTTGCAGAAATGGGAAATCAGAAATTATAGTGGTTAGCAGAAGTGCTGCAGTGGTCCTTTGAAAAGTTCATTCCTGAAACATGGGTATTTGAGTTTTCACCAAGACATTTGACAAAACCTTGCATTTTGAACGATAAAATGGTGAAATGTGGACTTCATACTCTTTAATGACTTTGAATTTTAGTTTTTCTATCATTCATCCAAACTGCTGGATTGATTTCCACCATGAGTGACATTTACAATTTATGATAGGGGACTCCATCTAGCCTGGTCCTGTTCAGCATTTTTATTAATGATTTGAATTAGGATAAAGAAAGAATACTTAGAATAGTCAAGAAAACGCAAGGAAAATATATCTTAAAGTTTACATTAATGAACTGAGTCTACTAAAACAAATTGTGAGATGGATTAATGTACAGTATTACAGCTAGTCAGCAATTAGCTATTTTTTCATTTGTGTGGATTTTCAAAAGTTTTTCATTACATTTAAAAACCAAATGATGAGTTCATGTCCTTTATAGAGGCATGGATGAAGCTGGAAGCCATCATTCTCAGCAAACTGACACAAGAACACAAAACTAAACACTGCATGTTCTCACTCATAAGCGGGTGATGAACAATGAGAACACTTGGGCACAGGGAAGGGAACAACACTCACTGTGGTAGTTGATGGAGTGGACAGGAGGGGAGGGACAGCAGGGACGGGAAGGATGGGGAGGGATAACACCGGGAGAAATGCCTGATGTAGGCGACAGGGGGATGGAGACAGCAAACCACCATGGCATGTATGTACATCTGCAACAATCCTGCAGGATGCAGGATGTGCAATGTACCCCAGAGCCCAAAGTACAATAAAAAAAATATATTGGTGCTAACAGTTGTTGGCCAGTGAAATATGTTATTCAGAGGATATTCTTGAGAGGCAGCTATAGCTCTGAAGTGAGATTGCTTGAGTTTTGATTCTGAACTCAATTCTCACCAGCTATGTGACTTTAGTTAAGTTATATAACCTCTCTGTGCCTTTGGGGATAATACTAGTGTCTATCTTATATAATTCTTGGGAGAAATAAATAATAAAATAAACGCACAGCATTTGAGCAATGCTTGACAGATGGTACTAGCTCTGTAAGTCCCAGTGATTATTATTATCTTTACTTATTAACTTTTCTAAATATCTTTGCATCTGGACTATGTTTTCTTTTATATTCAGGCTCACATTTTATCTTCCATAAAAATGGTGTGGTAAGAGAAATCCTCTGTTAACTGCAACTCCTTTTTAATTTTTATTTGAATGTAGGTTTCTGTAGCCACACAGTACTGAAGAATTGGAAGTTTTCTTAAAAGAGACAGCCCACACTTTATCACTATGCAAAGAAATGAACAATTCAAGAAAAAAATTAGATTCTTAAATTAAATCCCAAATTAAAAAAAAATGCTAGTAAAAATGGATCCACATGCCTTGCTATTAAGATCTAATATTCTCCCAAATATGTAGTAATGAAGGCTGGAAAGACATCCCTTAGGCATTCACATGAAATGATCTGTATAAACAGCTTAAATAGATAGTGTGATTAAGTCCTTCTCAATAACATCAAAATCACCTCCAACTTAATTCTACTCATTCAAAGAAATAAATTACTTCATTTCTAAGTGAATGCAAGATTCCTTTTTAACGTAATAATTGGCAAACAATATTATTTGGCTTTGATATGCAATAAACCTAAATGTACTTTGAGTGTTATTAAATCTGTGGAATCTTTAATGCCAAGAAGAATAAGAATATACAATTGCTTTATTTTCTTCATGCTTTACTCTGTGACCTAAATGTTCAGATCTTATTTACAAAGTGATTTTTGCGTTGGGAAGATAATTTGAAAAATCATACATTTACCAGAAAGGACTGGGAATGAAAGTTAATATGGTAAAAGAAAAAAAATGAGCCAGAGTAATATGTTCTATTTCCATTTTACCCATTTCTTATCCCTCACATGAGTGGAGAAAAATGGATATTTACATTGAATTTCCAAGAGTTTGACATGTTCTTAACTAAATACATCTTCAGTAGAACATTTTCAAAATTCTGTTATAAACATCTCTCTATGAGCATTTTCCCAGGAACAGAAGAGGTCTATTTTTAACTAAGCCTGTAAGCTCTGCCAGAGGGAGACGCTTGCCCCTTAGAGGAAGCTGCTTCACTGAGTATCCAGCAGTCATGAAATCATTCCCCTTCGATACACAAGCTGTGCTCCCGAGGTTTACCAGAGGTATGTGAAGAACTTTAAATATCTGAAGAACATGGGATACGAATATGTTTATATAACTACAAGATACTAATATTTTTGAAGGTTGACTTGATTTCCGATCCAAACAAAATAAAACTGAAGCAGTCCTTTAAATTATGCACACAGCAGAAACTTTCCTCAAGCTATCTCCATATTTCAATCCACCATCAGATGCCTTAAATATTATATACTGCTTCTAACTACTACACCATCGTTCATTCCTCTACATTACCACAACTGAATTTTTACTTATGTATGATTCTCATCATTCAACTATAACATCTCTTGGGCAAAATAACACCTCCCAATATAAATCACTTTTTCCAAGGAATGCTTATACACTGTTGGTGGTAGTGTAAATTAGTTCAACGATTGTGGAAAGCAGTAGGGGGATTCCTCAAACAGCAAAAAACAGAAAGATCATTCAACCCAGAAATTCCATTACTGGGAATATAACTAAAGGAATATAAATCATTCTATCATAAAGACACAAACAGGCATCTGTTCACTGTAGCATTATTAATAATAGCAGAGACATGGAATCAACCTAAATGCCCATCAAGGGTATACTGGATAAAGAAAGTATGGTATTTACACACCATGGAATACTATGCAGCCATAGAAAATAATTAAATCATGCCCCTTGCAGGACCATGGATGGAGCTGGAGGTTATTATCCTTAGCAAACTAATGCAGGAACAGAAAACCAAATACTGCATGTCCTCACTTATAAGTGGGAGCTACATAATAAAAAACACATGGACACATAGAGGGAAACAACAGATACTGGGACCTACCAGACTCTAGAGGGTCGCAGGAAAGAAAGGATCAGGAAAAATAACTAATGGGTATTAGACATAATACCTGGAGGATAAAATAATCTGTACAACAAATCCCTGTGACACAAGTTTACATATGTAAAAAACCTGCAGTTGTATCCCTAAAGCTAAAATAAAAGTTTACAAAATTCCTTTTTCCTCTTCTCCCTCCATATTCTATTTGTCCATTCAGCAGCAAAACATCGCACTGTTCCTTCCTTGAACATCACCTGCTTTTTGTCTTTCCAATCCTCTTTCACTGATTTCCAAACTTCGTTCTTGCAGCTTGCCCTAACACTCTTCTTTTCCTAAAGATGTTCTCTTTTTTCCTATCTTCTTCTCACTTCTACACAATTTTCACTTTTTTATAAATCTTTTCAACAGTGTTCTATAATCAGAAAATGTATATATCTATCTGAAATCTTTTTCTGAACTCTAAAAGAAGTATTTTAAACTATGTCTAGAGCCTCTTTGATTAGATTTGAGTCAACTAAATTCAACAGCTAACCCTTCAAAATCCTATTCAGTGTATTTGTTCCAATCTGAGTTCATAGGATCACTGCCACATCCAGTTAGAAACCCCATACATCACTGTTGAAATCAGTGTTCTCTCACCACTATGAAACATCTACAAATTCTTATTCCAATAACAAGATGGTTTTTATTCTGATCTATTCTCAATATCTCTACCATTTTTCTGGTTCGTTATCCCTTATTTGGTCTATCATAATAACTTCCTTATTAGCTTTATGTTCTCAGGAACTTTGAGGGTTGACAGTCAATACCTCTTCTCAAATATTTTTTTGCCTGTCAATATCAACCCCTATGAAAGTTAACTGGATTTTTCTTATTTGTGCTAAATAAGATGCTGTATCCTAAATCCCCCTTTAGAGTAGAGAAAGGCCAATAGAGGCCAAGTTACTTTGAATGCTTTGAAATGTTTATTATTAAAAATTTTAATATATTTTTTATTAATGATGTGATGGTGGTTGGAAGTATCACCAAAACTTATTCTTTTGGATAATTGGATATCTACTGATGAGCTTTTGGCTCCTTTATTGACCTAAGCAGAAACTAGATGGATTATTACACGGATACCTTTAGCTTCTGAGTTTGAAAATCCCACTTCCAAATTCCAGACACACCACTCTAGTTTTAAGGAGAAATAACAGCTTGGACATTAAAAGTTTATCAACTTCTATAATCCCAGCACTCTGAGAGTCTGAGATTGGCAGATCACTTGAGGTCAGAAGTTTGAGAGCAGACTGATCAACATGGTGAAACCCCACCTCTATCAAAAATACAAAAACTAGCCAGATGTGGTGGCATGCACCTGTAATCCCAGCTACTTAGGAGGCTGAGGCAGGAGAATTGCTTGAATCTGAGAGGTGGAGTCTGCCGTGAGTCAACATTATGCCTCTGCACTACAGCCTGGGTGACTGAGCAAGACCCTGACTCAAAAAAAAAAAAAAGTTTATCAACTCCAGTCAAATGTGCTTTCATGGGTTGGCCTCTTCCCACCACCATCACCACATCCCAAAGCTACCCACAGGAAGAGGAGGCAAGCTGATAGAGCAGAGTTTGCAAACCAATCTTTGAGAAGAGAACAAGAACCATATAGGGAATAACTCATCACTCAAGATGGGCAGAAAAACACCTAAGGAAATTACCCTGGAATTTGAAGGTAATTCTGGAAATAGGAGATGACAATAACTTCTCCTCTAGGCTTTGTTGCACATGAATGATGGAGCATAGAAATTGTCAAAGAAGTAGAGCTTGAAAGGAGTGCATGAGAAGGGTGCATGGATGTGTGTGGAATCTTTATTAGATTGGCCAAGGGGGAAAAGCCGGAGAACCTCTCTGATGTCACAAAGTATGACCGAGGGTGGGAAGTGCTGAAGGAAAACAACAGCCAGTGCAGGACAGCATGCTGCAAGTGGTGTGCCTGGCCCCTCTAAGAACAGCAGTCTGTTAGGGATGAGAGGTCAACTTCACAGCACCACGGACAGCAAAACTTATAGCACCATTAGCAGCAGAAATGAGTGCGGCATGGAAGCAGAAATCATATGGAACCTAGGAGGCTGTACGTGTGTGTGTGTGTGAGAAGAGGGGGAAAGAGAAAGAGAGAAAAATAAAATTCCTTGTGGGTTGCTCGCTAAAGCTACCTATATCTATGAACCAAAATAATTGACATTGTTAAAATTTTCAAACTACCCAAAGCAATCTACAGGTTTGATGCATCTCTATCAAAATTCTAGTGGCATTATTTATAGAAATAGGAAAAAATTAAAATCCATGCGTAAACACAAAAGACTCTGAATAGCCAAAGAAATCTTGATCAATAAGAACAAAGTTGATGGTACATCATACTGCCTGATTTCGAAATATAGTATAAAACTATAGTAATCAAAATAGTATGGTACTGGCATAAATACAGACATATAGACCAATGGAACAGAGTAGAGACTCCAGAAATAAATTTAAATTACACATTTATGGCCAATTTATCTTGGACAAGAGTGCCAAAACTACACAATGAGGAAAGGACAGTCTCTTCCGTGAATGGTGGGAAAACTGAATAACTACATGCAAAAGAACAAAATTGTGTCATTATCCCAACCAATATACAAAATCAACTCAAAATATATTAAAGATTTAAAGTGGTCTTGGCAGTGACTTTTTGTATATGACCCCAAAGCACAGGCAACAAAAGCAAAAGTAGATAGAATTGTATCAAATTAAAAAGCTTCTGCACAGCAAATGAAGCAATCAACAGAGTAAGAGAACCTACAGAACGTATGAAAATATTTACAAGTCATATATCTGATGAGGAGTTAATATGCAAAACATATAAGAAACTCAAAGAACTCAATAGCAAGAAAATAGTCAGATTTAAAAACGGGCAAAGGATTTGGGTACAGATATTTCTCAAAAGAACACATACAAGTGACCAACAAGCATCTGAAAAATTGCTGAAGATCACTAATCATTAGAAAAATGAAAATTAAAACCACAATAAGATATCATCTCACACCTATTATGATGGCTATTACTGAAAAGATAACCAGTGTGGAGGGAAAGGAATACTTTTACACTGCTAGTGGGAAAGTCAATTGGTACAGACATTATAGAAGAAATAGAACTGTCATATGACCCAGCAATCCTACTCCTGGGTACATATGCAAAGGAAATAAATTTAGCATGTCAAAGAGATATCTCTATTCCTATGTTCACTGCAACAATATTCACAATAGCCAAGACATGAGAATAAATATTCATGTATGGATGAATTGATAAAGAAATTGTGATGTATACATATAATGGCATATTATTCAGCCTAAATAAAGAAGAAAATTCTATCATTTGCAACATCATGAATGAATCTGGAGGACATTACATTGAATGAAGTAAGCCAGGCAGAGAAAGAGAAATACTGCATGATCTCACTTATATGTGGAATCTAAAAATACTAAAGTACTAATATGTACTACAACATAGATGAAACTCAAATACATTATACTGCATGAAAGAAGTCAGACACAAAAGGTCACAAAGTTTATGATTCACTTATATGAAATATCCAGAATAGGCAAATCTATAGAGACAGAAAGCAGATTGGCAGTTGCCAGGACTGTGAGGAGGTAGGAATAAGAAGGAATAATTGCTTAAGTGGTGCAGGATTTCCTTTTGAGATGATAAAAATAGCAACTAGATAATGATGAAGGTTGCACAACATCGTGAATGTACTAAATGCTATTGAGCTGTACACTTTAAAATGGTTGAAATTGTGGACTTTACCTAAACAAAGAAAGTTATTTTATCAAATGTATGTTTTGTTAATCTTAATTATTCACATAATATGTTGTGAACCTCTTTACATAACATTAATCTTATGAAACACCAAAAAATAAAAAATTTTAGAATTTTTTAAAAGTGAACTCATAGAAGCAGAGAGTAGTATGGTAGTTGTCACAGTCTGGAGGGTGGTAGAAACCGGGGTCTAAAATTTCAGTTATGCAGAAGAAAGTTCTAGAGATCCAATGTACAGCATGGTGACTACATGTGATAAACTGTATTGTATACCTGAAATAACAGAGTTAGAGTAGGTCTTAAACATTCTCACCACACACACACACACACACACACACACACTCTTACACACACACAAATCGTAACTATGTAAGGTGGTGAACATGTTAATTAGCTTGATTATGATAATCATTTTACAATGTATCTATATATCAAAACATCATGTTGGTTTTTTTATTTATTTACTTATATATATATGCATATACATATATTTTATTGCACTTTAGGTTCTGGGGTATATGTGAAGAACATGCAGGATTGTTGCCTAGGTACATACATGGCAGTGTGGTTTGCTGCCTCCATCCCCATCACCTATATCTGGCATTTCTCCCCATGTTATCCCTCCCCAACTCCCTACCC
>PVKP010033173.1:0-25229 GCA_004027715.1 Plecturocebus donacophilus | reverse complement strand
CGGCCATCTTGGATCTCTCCCTCAATTCCAAGTTTTCTAATACAGTTGATCTTCAAACAACATAGAGGTTAGGGGTGCTGACCCCCGTGGAGTCACAAATCTGTGTATAGCTTTTGACTCTCCCCAAACTACTGTTTGGCTAGAAGCTTTACCAGAAACATAAAGAGTCAATTAACACATATTATGTATGTTATATGTATTGTATCCTGTAGTCTTACAATAAAGTAAGCTAGAGAAAAGAAAATGTTATGAGAATCATAAGGAATAAACACGTATTTCCTGTTCATTAAGTGGAAGTGGATCATCTAAAATGCCTTCATCTTGGGTGTCTTCATGTTGAGTAGGCTGAGGAGGAAGAAGAAGTCGAGGAGATGGTCTTGTTGTCTCAGGGCCGGCAGAGGCAGAAGAGGTAAAGGAGGTGGAGGGGAGGCAGGAGAGGCAGGCACACTTCGTGTAAGTTTTATTGAAAAAAATCCATGTATAAATGGACCCATGTGATTTAAACCCGTCTTGTTCAAGGGTCAACTATAATATGCCTCTACTGGTAATTTCTATTTATTTATTTTTGATATTATCTATTAATTTCTTGTTATGGTAGAAGAGGATTTAGGTCTTTTCCATCACTTTTCCAATTTTCCATCCTTCACCCTCTAATATTATTGTACCACCATTTTTATATGATAAATAATCAGATAAATATCATATATTATTTTATGATAAATAATAATTATATCATTATGATTGTGAAAATATTATTTCAGAGCCTAATAAAATGCTATGATTTTATTTCTCATTTCATTTTTTATTATTATTGGAATTTGTAATTGCTTAATTTTTAAAAATGCATACTTTGCCGTTCATGTGTTCTTAATATTTTCCAAATACTTCATTTTTTAAGAGATTCTATTGAGACCCCCATCTCTTTCTTCTTATTAGAGGTGATCCTTCTGGGGTCTTCTTTGTTGCTGGAAATTTACACAGTTGTTACCCTGGACTCTCCCAACACCACTTTCCTAAGTTGTATCCATTACCTTCTCTTTCCCATGCCTTCATCTTTCTTGACTTAGGCTCTCTTTTTGCTGGAGTATATTTTCAAGTAGCTTCCTAACAAATAGAGGCAATTTTTTTGAGTCATTCCTCAAATTTGAAATGTCTAAAATATTTTAGTTCTTCTGTTAAACTTAATGGATAGTTTGATGATGTGTAAAATTTTAAGTTAAAAAAGTTTCGAATTAGAATTTTGAAGACCTTCGTCCATAGGCCTCTATCATCCAGTGTTACTTAGAAAAAACCTGAAGTCATTTTAATTCTTATTCCATCTTTGTGACTTTTTGTTTTTTCATTTTAGAATATCTTATAATCCTTTCTTGATCCCTTGTTCTCTGACATTTAATGTTTATGAACTTTTTAAGGTGACTGTTTTTTCACTTATTGTGCTGATCAACCTGTGCATCCTTTCAATATGAAAACTTACCTTGAGAAAGTAACAATATCCTCCTTCTGGTCCCATCCCCACAACTTTCTTTGTTCTTTCTATAGCCATTATAATTTATATGATAGAGTTCTTGGGTTTACCTTCTGTTTAAATATTTTTTCCCTTCCCATTGGTCATCTTTTTATTCTCTTTTTCTTCAGATATTTTTTTGACTTTACACCATTTTGACTTGCTTTTTCAGGCATCTTTTTCAAGTTTTTAAGGCATGTCAGTTTCCAAAAGCTCTTTCTTGGACTCTGAGTTTTTTCTTTCTTAATTTCCTGCTGTTTAACATATTCATTTTTTTTTTTCCATGTGTAACTGAAGATAATAATTAGGGGGAACTATTTCCTTCTGTCTTGCATTATCTCTGATAAATAAAGATCTTTTTTTCTTGTCTGTTTTGATTTCTCACATGAAAACCTTTAATGTTAGAGGTTTTCTCAATTATTTGTTTAATATTAGTTGTCTGTTCATATTTAAGATGCTAAAATGTATGTGTATGTGTGTATGTGTGTGTATGTGTGTGTGTGTATGTGTGTGTGTGTATTTGTGTGTGTGTGTGTTTATGTATGTGTGTCTGAGTAAAAATATGTGTGGGTGTGGGTGGAGGGGGTGGTATTTTTCAACTGATGGCTTCACTTCAAGGAAACTGGAAAAGTTGTTGGTCATTTTATTGTCACTTCCCCAAATTCCACAGAAGACATTTCAATATTCACTTAAGGAAATGCCTGGCCATAGCAGTCTGCCTGGAGGATTTGGAAGGTGGGGACAAAAGGGAACTTGGTTTTGTCACTTACTTTATACACTTTGAATTAATCTCTTTGTCATTACTTTTGCCCTGCACTTCGTTTGTTGCCTCTGAACCCTGAGTTTTCCCAGTTAATTTTGCTAGAGAAGAAAGCTCAGATTTCCTGCCTGGAGAAGAGGTAAGTGGGTTGAGTACCAAATGCTTTTTGATTCTGGTGTTCTGATTTTTCTGCATGCTTAGGTTTTCCATGGTTATATGGAGCAAACTCGTTCTTTTTCATGTTCTTCTGGCTTTTTTCCATCTTGCCAAATCAGTAACTGTTCCTCCAACGACTTTTAATCTTCTAAAATTTGTTGAAATCTGTCATATGCTGATGCCTTCTTTCTCATTCTCTATGTGTGTATGTTTTAAATTATTCTTTTTATCATATTAGTGGGAGCACAGAATGAAGAAGCAATGAGCGTGTGCTAGCAAACTGCCATCTTTAATCAGAATTCTAGGTTATATAATTTTTATTGATATTGCTATAATGAACACTTTTTTGTGCCTGTAGCATTTTTCTCCTTTTGCATTTATGGATTAGTATAGGATCAAAAGCACAAGTAAGAAATTAGATTTAAATAGTTAGAAGGAGACTTTATCCCACATTTCTGAAGCTGGGAAAAGTTGTAAGGAGAATTCAAGGCTAATGGGACTGGAGATGAAGAGCTTTGTGTCATATGTTTTTATTTTTTGAATGAGATTATTTGTAGAGTGGTGGGATTATAAATGCTTTTGACTCTTTAAGCAAATGGGAGATGGGAGGGTGTCTAGAGCACTTTTCTTTGAGAAGTAAGGTGTTATACAAGAGCAGCTTTCCTAACCTAAGCTTTTTGCCTGAGGCAGTCCCTGTTGTCAGCCTAAACCACTTAACTTCTCAAAGAAATAAAATTTTCCCTGGGAAATGTAAAGCATTAGTCCTGAGGGCCAGATATCTTCCAGGGATTGCGTCTGGGTGTGCTCAAGTTCTCTGCTCCTTCCATATTCCAGCCCCATTGAGCCATAGGTATGGAGATCCCAGACAATAAAGAAAAAGCTTGCAGTGCTTTTCTAGCAGGTAGAATTTGCTCCATGAGTGCTCTGTGCTATGGTTTGAATGTGTTTCCCAAAAGTTCATGTGTTGGTAACTTAATCCCTATGCCCTTGAGAATAGATTAATAGATTAATGAGGGCTCTTCTCTCATGAGTGGACTAATGTCACTATCATAAGAGTGGGTTTGTTGTTTAGGTAGTGGGTGTCTTATGAAAGTGAGTTCTCTCTTGCTCTCTTACTCTTACCCTCTTGCCATGTGATCTCCTCCCTATGCTATGATGCAGCAAGAAGATCCTCACCAGATGTTGTTGCCACGCTCTTGGACTTCTCAGTCTCCAGAACTGTAAGCCAAATAAGTTCATTTTCTTCATAAATTATCCAGTCTGTGGTATTCTGTTCACAGAAAATGAACTACGATACTCTATATCAGGAATGGAACCAGGTACCTGATAAAGCTTTCCCCAGAAGAAAGGTCCTTCTCTTTAGTTGGTTAACTTTGGACCCTGGGCCTCAACTCACTGAACTGTGATCTGTCCCAGGAGGCTCATTGTCCATTCTCAGCACTACCTGGTCCCTCAATGCCTGGGGCCAAGCCAGGCACAGGTGGGCTTATAGACCAGAGTACACACTGAATGAAGTGACTTATTCCCTCCTAGTCTCTCATTTGAACCATGAACTCTTCCAAACTTTTATTTCTTACATTTCTCCAACAAGGACTCATGTAACAATGTGAGCACAGAAGAAGCACTAATAGAAATCCCTGTTATCTAAAAAATTAGTCTAAAGAGGAGTGTGACAAATGACAACTCCACCACTTGCATAGCAGTTTACAGTTTTCATAGCCCCTTTATTCTGCATTGTCTCATTTGTCCTCACTACAACCCTGGGGGGTTCTCAAGATAGTGAATAGCATCTTTCGTTTACAGATGGTGTGATTGAGGCCTTGGTAAATTACATGGCTTGTTTGAGATCATACAGCTAATATGTGTCAACAGAAGATCTCTGTCCCAGGTCTTCTGACCTTTAAGACTAAAGTTATTCCCAATGTAGCATATGGTTTTGGAAAAATAATAATAATAATGAAACTTTCGCATCACCCACATAAGAAATATCCATGAAATAATAGCATACCATACCCAGACACCTGAGTCTGTTCTCAAGGGATTTTTAACTTTGGAGTTAAAGCAGATAACTTTGGAGTCTGTCTGTTATTTGATTGATGGATTAATATTCAAGCTGTTTTCACTCCAATTCATTGATTCATTCATTCACTTATTCACTTACTTAGAAAAACATCCACTGGTTGCTTAATTTATGTCCAGTACTATTTGGTAGCTAGAAAAAAAATATTGACTATAGTCCATGATATCCAACAGTTTAGCATAAAATTGTAGGATATAACAGGCCGCATATGAATTTCCTATTGCTACTGTAACAAATTGCCATAAATATAATAGCTTAGAACATCTCAAATTTATTATCTTATAATTCTAGAGGTCAGAAGTTTGAAGAGTCTCATTAGGCTAAACTCAAGATGTTGGCAGGGCTGTCTTCTTTCCGGAGGCTCTAGGGAAGAATCTGTTTTCTTCCCCCTTCCCAGCTTCTAGAGGCCTCCTGCCTTCCATAGCTTGTGATCTCTTTCATCTTCGAACCCAGTAATACCTGGTTGAGTCCTTATGACAATGCCATATTTCTAATTATGACTCTTCTGCCCCACTCTTCTTTATTTAAGGACTCTTTTGATTATACTGGGCTCTCCTGGATAACCCAAGATAATCTCCCTATCATAAAGTTAGCTGGCTAGCAACCTTAATTCCTTCTGCAACTGTAATTCTCCCTCACCATGTGACATAATCTATTTTCAGGGTCTAGGGAGTACAATGTAGACATATTTGGGGGCTCATTATTCTGTCTACCACAGATAGTAAGTGATCTCATCTGGAAATAACAATAAGATTGTAATTCCAGGCATTGTGTACTTGGTGCCTAGTGGGTATTATAGACCACAGATGCAGAAAGCAAGAAGGAACATCCTCTTCTGAGTGGTCAAGAAACTCTTCATATTAGACAATATTTGTTTGAAATATTTGTTCCCTCCGAGACTTATGTTGAAACTTAATCTCCAATGTAACAGTGTTATGAGGTGGGGCCTCTAAGAAGTGACTGGATCAATTCATGCATGGATTAATGGGCTAATGGATTCATGGGCTGTCATAGGAGTGGGCTAGTTATCAGGATAGTGGGTCAGTTATAAGGATAGTGGGTCTGTTACAAAAGCCAGTTTGACTCTCAGTGTACCCTTCTTGTCCTGTGATGACTTTTGCTGTGTTATGATGCAGCATGAGCTCCTCACCAGAAGCTGACCAGAGGCAGCTCCTCAACCTTGGACTTCTCAGCTTCCAGAACTGTAAGAAATAATATTTTCTTCTTTACAAATTATCCAGTCTTGGATATTCTATTATAGCAACAGAAAATGGACTTAGCAAGGACACTGAATAAGCAAACTTTCTGGAGTAAGAATGAACATAGCCACAGGGAGTCACAGGGGATTTTTTAAGCAGAGAGAATGTAAGAAAGGCAGTTTTGAGTGGATGAATCTGGTTGGTGCTTGGTTATATATGAACCTCATTAGAATATTACTAGCCCTGTCCCTCTCTGTTTCATAGAAGGAAAACCTGAAATCTAGGGAATATGGATGTCTCACGAACAAGTCAGCTGACAAAGCCACTGGCCAGATGGTAAGCGGGTTTTTCACAGTTCTGGAGAGAGAAGGAGGCTCTAACTTTTGCCACTGCTCATGACTGTTCTCAATAAACCAAATCTGTTTGGAATTATTCCCAGAATACTACTAAAATTAGTTTTTTCTGTCTTTACTTCTGGTCATCTTCTCTTACGGGGTATGCATTTTGCAGAACCCACTGCTCTATGTGCCTACGCAGTTGTAATTGAGGGATGGGATAAAAGGTATTTTCTTGAAACATTTTGGGAAGTCTTTTTCTCCAGCATTGCCATTAAAGTCACATTGGGTTATCAACTCTGGGCCCTTGCCTAAAGTTTCAGCTCCTTTTTTTTTTTTTTTTTTTTTTTTTTTGCTGCTCTTTCATTAGATGTGAGGCAGCACAGTGCAGAGGAAAAGCACAGGGAAGAGAAGAGCTGGCTCCTAGCTCTCTGTTGCAAGCCAGCTCTGGGACCACAGGCAGGTCAGTTTTCCTAGTCTTATTTCTCTACTTGTTAAATGGGTTGGCTTGACATGACAGTGGTCTTCAGGGTCATTTGAGTTCTGAGCATCTGTAGTTACGATTCTATGACTCCGCATCAATGGAGTGCTTACTTGTGGAGGTCAAAGGTGGATCTACATCTACCACTCATGTGTCCACCTCCCCATTTCCCTGACTTACTTCATGCCTCATGTTTATTTCCTATTTGGGTGTCTTTCTCATCTTGGTTTGGCAACCCTTTCATGAAGATGCCCCCAGTGTGTGTCACTGGATGTCACTTATTCACTGACCCTTCCATCCATTCACCCAACAATTAAGCACCTATTTGTGCAAGGTGAGGCAGCTCCATCTTTCTCAACTTTCCTGTTAGTTAGGAAGGAAGTACAATCCAGGCTCTTCAAATGATGGACGTCAGAGAATGTCTAGTTGGAAGGACATTTAGAAACCATGATTCAATAGCCTTCCTTTCACAAACAAGAAAACAAAAGCCTAAAGAGGTGAAGTGATTTGCTTAAAATCACATGGCTACACTGGGAATGTCAGAACTTGGACTGGGGTCAATTTTCCAGTTTTGCAGCCCAGTTCTCTCTTCTCCCCCCATTATCTCCCATATTCTATTAACTGCTTTGAAAACAAAACTATAATGAGCCCTAAATTATTTTCTCCTTGAGCACAAATGATTTTTAATTGGGGAAGGATATGCCCAAATTTGTGATGAGAAACAAGGAACACAGCCTCAGTGGAATTACTGGGCCATGGCCCATTGTTTCAGCAAAGGTATTTTATAATGGAAGGAGAAAGAAGATGAGAAAGGAGAGAATGCAGACATTCTTTGTTCTCAATCCTTCTGTCTATTAGGCTGTGTTTGTTTGCCGAACATGAGCCTGGTAAATTGCATGTCCCATGTAATTCCGACCATCTACCCCGACTCCTCGGTGCTGAGCTTGGCAGCTGATAGCTCAGCCTGTTTCATTGCCAAACTGGATGAATAGACCTCAGCCAAGTACTGGCTGTGAAAAGAGGCCTTGGGTACAAGGGCCTCATCCTTTTTGTGATCCAGTGGGGACAGGTCACTGCCTGCCTTATTTGTCTTCAAACCAGGCCAACCCACTCCACACCACGTGGGGCCAAAATGAGAGGCCAGCTTCATAGCAGCAACAGGGCAATTGCCTTTGACCTCTCTCTTCACTCCTGCACTGGTATTTTACTCTCCACTCCGTTCTGGTTTTTACCAGCTCCCCAGATTTTTAGCTTCTAAAAGCTTGTCTCCTTTTTCTAGTTCCATCAAGTTAATCCTTTAACTTATCCATCAAATTTATTTGGCTTAACTCTTGGGTCTTCCCTGAGTGATGGATTATACTTATCTTTCAGCTCATCCCACACCTGGTCGCTTTGGGTTAAAACCCAACACAATTTTTATGGAATCTAGTCCCCAGAAACTCCTTTTCCTTCCCCAGGGAGTGAATCACTCTAGTGGGCTTGTTCCTACTGGCTTGCCTTAGTTCTCTACATCTAAGCCATTGTGTCTGTCTCTAGGATTCACTGAGAGCTCTCCGGAAACTGCCTGCATCTGCCATTCTTACATTCACCTCGTCATCTTCCTGTCTTTACGCTTCACTCTCAGAACCTGCTTTGGCTGTCTTCCTCATCTGGTTCTCCAACCTTAGCAGCTCACTAGCTCTGGGCTCTAATTTGGTATCACTGGTGCCATTAGGTAAGAGATATCTCCTGTAGATACCTTACTGACTGGGTGAAATCTCAGCTCCTTCATTCCCATGCCTTGCTTCCACTGCCAAGGAAGAAATATTTATACATGACCGGTGTTTTTCCTGCAGTACTTTTAGCTGAATGTTTTGAATCTCTTGTATACGCTGGAATTTGAAATTAACCACAGACTCCTATGGTTAAAAACAGCTGAAAGATCAAGCCCAAACATTTCTTGGATTGTGGTCCTGTAACCGTCTGCATCAGAGTTCCTTATTAAAAATATAGCTTTCAGGCCATCACCTTAGATCAAATGAATTAGAAACTTGGTGGGGAGTGCGTGGGGGGAGATTATTAGATTATTAGATACAAGAAAATTTGATGACTACTGATTTAATTTATCTTCTAGGTTTCTGTTGTATCTCATTTAAGCTATCCATAGCAACCCTTCTGGTCTAGGTGGTTCTCGAAAAAGGGAGATTTCAGAAGTCACTAGACTATTAAAGAAACATTGATATTATGTGTATTCACTGTATTAAAAAATCAGTAAGTTTATTAGAAACCTTTCCTACATAGACCTCTGACTAGGCACAGTGGGGGCTACTAATTGACTAAAATGCTCAGACTAGCTATAACACTAAAGATGCATATTTTCATTTGCATCTTGGGAAACAGAGACAGTGTGGGGACAGCTTGCAACAAGTCTCCACCTTGTCAGAGTGAAACTGTCAACTCTGGCAGGTAAGTCTCTTCTGATGGCTGTGATAAGTGAAAGTACATGTGATGAAGAAAAAGTGGGTCATCATTTTGAGATCCAAAAATTGATATAAAATTGTATGTGAAAGTAAATCTCTGTGAGAGATAATTATCAAATTAAGAGAAGCTTATGGAGCTGAAATAAAGTAAAAATATGTAAAGATGGTAGGGAAGATAGCTGAGTGCTGGAAGGATCTGTATAGAACCATACATTTCTGACTGAAAGGGGCCTCCAAAATCACATAGATTGGGGTTTTCAAATTCTTTCAAGATCTTGGACTCTTCTATCAAACTGAATCTTATGCAGAGGGCTGATATTAAAACAAATAAAACAGTTGCTCTGGCTAGGGAGAAAGTGAGACAGAGAGAATATGTTAATTAGGATAGGCTAGGTTATATGTAGTAACAAACAATCCAAGCATTTTATCAGCTGTTACAACAACAAAGGCTTTTCTGGTTCATGCTATATGTCTATGATGGATGGACTCGGGTCAACTTCCTTGCTTCAGGTCCCAAGCTGATGGAGCAGCCCTGTCTTGATCACTGATGATCAAGTGATCAAGTGATAGAAGACATGTACAACTCTGACAAATATTGCATTTGCAATTAAATACTCCAGTTTACAAATGACACAGAGTACTTCTACCCAGGTTTTTCTGGTCAAGATCAGCCACAAGGCCCTAGATAACCACAAAGAGGTCAAGAAGCACAATCCTACCATATGCCCAGGAGCTATTTCCTACTGAAAATATTTAGTGAACACCACTATTGACTACCATTGTGAGTGTGTGTGTGTAAGCTCTCACTCATCCGCAATGTTATCTGTAGGTACCTGCAAGGAACTCTTAGGCTCCATGAAAACTGATTTGGAAACTACTGAATTAGCTCCCTCAATTTATAAATGAAGAAAACTGAGGTCAGTTTACTTATTTAAGGTAAGATAATATCAAAACCTAGGCCAGAATGGAGGTTTTCTTTGCTCTCAGTCCAAGGCTCCTCCCACTTTTGCTCTGGATATGGGGTGTGTGTGTGTGTGTGTGTGTGTGTGTGTGTGTGTGAGAGAGAGAGAGAGAGAGAGAGAGAGAGATTGAGAGAGAGAGAAAGAAAGAAAGAGAAAAAGAGAGTGGTGACTCAAGAGTTAAATGTAGATGAAGAACAGACCAGTTCTGAAAGGAAATGTGAACCTGAGGAAATTTTCCATGAAGGCTCGCCATGCATTCCAAGTGACAAATAGATGCAGTAAAGACATTATATTTGTTCTGATTACCCAAGGGATGCCGGGCAACATAAAGGGTTTTTGAAGAGAACAGCAACTGATGATGAAGCCTGTTGCTCTAATGGGGTGAGGAAACCAGGCAGCAACCACCAACTTTGCAGGGACCTGGGGGAAATGTTCGTGTTGAGATCTCAAGTGAGGAAGGCATCAATTGCTTTCATTCAAGGCAAGGGCATTGTACAGGGACCATTTATCCCGCAGGATTAAGCAGTTCCATTGGGTTCAACAAACATTAGTGAGCACCCACTCTGTTCCAAGCACAGTGTTAGGTGCCAGGAAGCCGAAGACAAACAGCACATGGTCAAAAGAAGAAATGGTCAGACCTGAACTTAGTGCTATGCAGGAAGCCATAGGACTTTGAGACTATTTGTGTGTTGAAGGGTGAGTCATAATGGAAGAAGAGTTTCTAGAATGACTTCTAAGCTTCTCTTCTTCTAGGGTTTCTCAGTGGACATTCAGGGCAAGACAATTTATTGGCAGGTCTATCCCGTATACCCATTCTCTGTCATTCATTGTGAACACACACACACACACACACACACACACACACACACACACACACACCCTCTATATGTCCCTGGAGGGGCAGTACGGGGGCTGGAAGGAACATGGCTTTGCAGTCAGCCTCACTAGGTTCCCACCCAAGCTCTGCCACTTTCTAGTTACAGGGCTTTTGTGTTAGGTAGTTCTTGTACTGCTGTAAGAAAATACCTGAGACTGGTTAATTTATAGAGAAAAGCAGTTTAATTGGCTCACAGTTCAGCAGGCTGTGCAAGCATGGTGCTGATGTCTGCTTGGCTTCTGGAGAGGCCTCAGGGAGCTTTTACTCATGGCAGAAGGCAAAGTGGGAGCAGGTACGTCACATGGCAAGAGTGGGAGCAAGAGAGAGCGAGTGGGGGAGAGGTGCCACACGCTTTTAAACAAATGCATCTCGTGAGAACTCACTATTGCAAGGACAGCGCCAAGCGTGTTTAGAACTGATGTGTTCTGATCCATAGCTTGTCAGCACTCTGGCACTTAGGAGCTGCTCATTAGTTGTTAGTTATTTTACCTTGCATTGCCAGGTGAATTATTTCTTTAGTGAGCTTGTGAGTAACTTGGAGGTAGGGATTCAAAGTCTATGTAAGTTGGATCTTCTGATGGCAAGGATGCCCATTCACTGGAACTCAACTGCGGTAGGGGAATCTCATGAAATGCAACTGTAGGATTGTAGAGAACTCTCTGTCTCCCTGTGTGTCTCTCTTTTCTCTCACATAACTTTCTGTTTCTGCCTTCCCTCATCATTTCTTCTTTTTTCTTCTCTCTTCAACTGGTTTCTTGGCTTCTCTGTTTACCCATCTACTTGCATTTGGCCCACCATGGCTGTGCTAAAATGGTGGTTTTATCTCCCTGCTCTGTGTCACTGACTTCCTTTTCTCTCTACTGCTAACAGATTTGGGCATCTGTGTCTCAGTCACAAATTCCTGGGCTAGCTTCTGGCCAAGAGGCTCCCATTTCCTGTCCAATCAGCTGTGCCAGGACTGAGACTCAGGCTGGTGGGAGAAACAGGTGGCAACATGCATAGCGCTGCCCCTACCAGGGCTGACAGTTTCTCTAAGAGGAGAGTGTGGGTAGGAAAGAGATAGTAAATGTCTCTGGGACAGTGTCATAATCAGGCTTTGTATTATTTCCATGTTTAGTGAAAGACAGGTGAACAAAGAGAGAAAGACAGGATTTGGTGGCAGAACAAAAGTGGCTACCATGCTGACTCACTTACTTTTTTTCCCTGGCCACTGCACTGCTGCCTTCCTTGTTTTTTGGTTTTGTTATTGTTTTTGACTGTTTTTAACTCCTTCTGTGGTGCCTCCAGGAGCACCAACTCAGTTTTGATGAGATCCAAGGAAGTCCTGTCACTTGCCCCAATGTGTATGTACACCCCCTCAACTCTGGTCTTCTCAGGGTCAATCCTTTGAGGGTAGTCAGAATAAACCTCAAAGCAGGGCTCAGTTGATCAAAAATACTTGAAGAAGGTGTGAAGTTATAGGTGTCAGTAACATCTAAGACAAGGAGGACCCTCCTTCCCTTCCTATGACTCTCAGTAGTGGAGTCCCCTAACTCTTCTTGCCCCCATTACTGACCATGTAAATCACACCTTAATGTGTCTGATGGCCCTGAATTGACAGTCATGTCAGGAGGGCCTCTGATCTGACACAGGCAGTTTGGGAGGCTGTGGCAGAAATGGGATCTCCACTGTGGGCCTGGGAAGTACAGGGTTAATGTGGAGGAGGAGAGGAGCTGAAGTGCTGTGAGCAGGAACATCAAGAAGGGAGAGGAGCTTGTGCGGAGATACAAGATCATTAGCCAGAAAGGGCATGGACAGGGACTTGTGGTGGTCCTTTGAGGAGGATGAGATCTAAAAGTGTCAGTGTGAAGGGTAAGCATTCTCTGCTGCTTCTTGTTTGCTCACTTTCTCAGATGCTTTGATCACAAAATATTTTTGCTTTCATTTTTTCTTTTTTCTTCTACGGACAACCTGATGCCGTCATGGAGGCTGAAAATCCTCACGCCTCTCATTCTGCCTAGGGCTGACTGGAACCAGGGTTGGCTGTGCCCATCAGCTGTCGGGCTGCTCTTTAGCAAGGCTTGGAAAGTTCCAGCAAAAGCCCTGCCTTGGAACCAGAATCATTCTGCCAGTGTCTGCACATGGATCCTTTGTAGTGGAGACAGAGATCTTTGTTCTGTATAAAAACAGACGGGCACTCTCGTTGGGCCTGTCCCTCTGCCAACAATTCCAAGTAACGCTTTATCATCCCCAAGTGCTCTGCGTTGCTTTAATATCTGGCAGAGCGTGAATTGTAAACACGTCATTAGACTTAAAGGCTGCCCTGAGATGGTGGCTGGAGGAGAATGGGCCCTGAAGAAAAGAGGAATTTGGCTGAAAATGAGCTGCTGAATAATTTATCATGAACTGAAATGTCAATACCTTAAGTGAGGCATGGTGAAGCTTCAGAACTCAGAGGTAAACACTGTGAAGATGTAATATTGGAAAGAACATTATCAAAAGCAGTGGCTCTTTGGAAGGAGCAGGAGGCAGAGAGACCCTGGCTGAGTGTGGGCTGAGTCTGACCAGGGGGCGGGGGGTGGGGAGGGGGCACAAAAGGAGAAGCAGAGCAGAGCTTGCCTTGAGCTGCGCTGTTTTAGCTGGAGGAGAGGCGAGGCCAGAAAGGAGCTGGGGAAAGTCAAGAAAGAAGTGAGAGCTGTTAAGTAGAAGTGTCAAGAAGACCAACCAGTGGGCTCAGGAAGGGAGGACCCAGGCCTGGAAGGGAAGCTTTGATAAAGGGAGATGAGGTGGAGGGAATTTCATTAGATGTGCTATGAAGGGGTAGCAAGAGAGAAGCTGAGAAGGCTGCTGGTGGGTGCAGGTTGAAGAACACTATGCAGAAGAATGAGAATTTGTTGAAGTTGAAATGAGAGCTCCTGCAGATCTTTTGACATTTATTCAGCAAGTATTCAGCATATAATTGAGTAGCTATGTCTCAGATTCTGTGCTGGTGCTGCAGACAGGTCTCTGGCCTCCAAGGACTTGTATTCTGGTGAGGGAGACAGATGACCAAAAAATAGCCATCACGTTTGTTGTCCTATGTGTTTGACTTGCATCTTACTCTTTGCCACAAGGTTAGGAAGTAGGTGAAATAATTATCTCCATTTTGCAGATGAAGAAACTGGGGCTTGAAGAGGTAAGTAATTTTCCCAAGGCAATCCAACTAGTAAATGGTGAAGCTGGAACTCTATCGTGCAATTACGCAGTTATAATTTGGGCTGAATGTTTGGATGGGAAAGTATATGAGGCTGTGGGCCGGTGTTGGACACATGACTGTTCAGGGGGCAGGGAAATTTTCTAGAGACAGGGGTTAAGATGAAACGCGATGAGCTGCAGTGATATGGTCATATAAGAGTGGCTTGTCCAAGGTCCTGGAAATAAGAGGAAGATGGCAGAGGCGAGATCTGGCAGGTCTTTGGAGGTCTGTCAGGGAGGCTAGACTTCATCCCAACGGCAATGAGAAGCTACCGAAGGGTTCTAAGAGGGAAGAATGAAGAGAGTATGTGTGACAGAGTCAATTTTGCATTTTTAAAAGATAGCTCTGGCTGTTTTGTGGGGAATTGATTGGTGGGGCCAGATGTGCAAGCTGCCGGAGCGGTGAGGGAGTTGAGGAGCAGGAAATAAACCAATAAATGCATCAACTTCTTGAGTACTTTATTCATAAGAGGGTCCCTCAGCTCCTCGCTCAAAGCCTTTTTTTACCCCTCATTTACATCTAGTAATTCAGGTGTTTGTTTTCCCAATTTATAGCAGATTAAGAGTTATAATTCAGGAAAGAATTTGGGAATGCAGTGAGTGTTCAAGGGAGAAAGACACTGGCAATTGTGAAAAGCGACAGTTTCATTTTAAGGAAAGACACACATGAAAAACATTTAAAATATTAAAACAAACAAACAGCACAGCAGGGCGGGACTATTCAGTGGAAAGGGAAATGACCCTATCCAATGTCACCCTCCCATTTCAGGCTAGTATCTGATATCTTCAGTGATTGAGACAACAACAATAAAATGAGTCAACAGCAAAGGGTGATGTTCAATAACCTCTGTTTAAAAAGACAGGACCGAAAAAAGAGTCACTCCACATTTCCAGCCGCACTTCAGGGAGCGGGTGGGAATGATCCCAAGATGGCGGTGAGGCCTGGAGCCCTGCGTTCCCCTTTCCGTCTCCAAGCCCGGCCGTCTCCTGCTGTGTGAGGCGGGCTATGCCAGGGTTGCTGAAGCGGGGGAAATGGAGCTGGGTCAAAGTCTCCAGCCCCTCAGCAGTAAGCCTGGAACAGGAGCTGAGGCAAAACCACCACAGCAACCATGGTGGCTCTGGGCCTCCTTCGGAAGCTGGGCTGGAATATTTTGTAGGCCGCTGCAGGCCTTTAGGGATTTAGAAACGTCCCTGCTGCTAGAGAGCTTCCAAAAAGCAGCGTAGAGAGTAAACCAGGGGTCTCCAACCCCGTTCCTGCCAGGACCTGGGCTGCAGAGCAGGTGGGCTGCCACGAGTGAGCATGACCGCCTGAGCTCCGCCGCCTCAGCCCCAGGTCAGATTCTCGTATAAGTGTGAACCTGCTGTGAACGGCGTGTGCCAGGGATCTAGGTTGTGGACTCCTTATGAGAATCTAATGCCTAATGATCTGAGGTGGGACAGTTTCATCCCAAAACTGTCCCTCCTCTCCCTCGCCAAACCAGTCCCCGAAAGGTTGAGAACTGCAGGAGAGTAAATCCCTCTACGGTGGACTCCGGATCTGACCATCCTGGGTGTGCTCTGTCGCCTCCCCAGGCCTCCTTCCTCACTGTTGTTTTTTGTGTGTGTCTTTCCCCAAAATCAAACTGTCACTTTTCACAATTGCCAGTGTCTTTCCTTCTTGAACACTGACTGCATTCCCAAATTCTTTTCTAAATTGTTACTCTTAATCTGCTATAAATTGGGAAAGCAAGCACTTGAATTATTAGAATTGGATGTAAATGAGGGGAAAAAAGACTTTGAGCAAGGGGCTGAGGGACCCTCTTATGAACAAAGTATTCAGGAGGTTAACGCACGTATTGGATCACTTATTTCCTGTGGAGGAGCTTGCTCTTGTGTGCAGGGAGGGGTCTAGCAGTACCCGCCTGCAGCCAGCCCAGGGCAGTTCAGGCTCTGGGAACCACCTGACCCTGACCTGCCACCGCAGACTTCACCTGCCAGCTCCCCCAGCTCCTTCCTGCTGAATGAATAAATGAATGAATGTCAATTTTCTGTTAAAACATCTGCAGCGGCTTTAATAGTCTGCAGCGTACTGGACTCCCAGCCTGACACCCTCAGCGCCCATGTAATCAAACATGCAGGCACGAACCAGCCCCCCTCAGAGAGATCCTCCACCCTTCACAGCTGGGGGTGTCGGACCCCAGCCCCAGGCTGCCTCTGTTTTCCTCACTTATCTGGCTGGGATGTTACAAGGGTGACCAGGAAGTGGGCCCATGGAAGACTCCTGTGCAACTTCTCCTGTTTCAGGGGCCTTATTTTGCTGGTTTTGTTAGTATAGTAAACAGACTGAAAAGTGAAGTTTTTGTGTTATTTGGTTAAGACCTAGGAAGCTGAATACTATCTGAAAATACTATCTGAAGAGTGGGGAGTCTTCTTGGGCCTCAATTCTGTACAGATTTAGATCCATTTATTGCCTCCTCCAACCATCCTGGAATATCAGTCTCCACTGATTTACCTGAGACATTAGAATTCCATCTGGGAAGCCAATTAAGATGAAAATCTTCAGCAGAAGACAGCTAGGAAGGTCTGCGAGGCCTCTTAACCAGTTATGACATTCTAGTTGGGAAGTATGACCATTGAAAGGATAACTGATAAAGCTGTAATGTCTTTTACACAACTTTTGCTAACTTGAGTTTTAAGTATATTTTTTGTTGCTATGATAAATATAATTTTTTCATTGTTTTCAAATTGTTGGAGTATAAAAAAGCAATTTATTTTTTATATATGATTATATGTGATTAATAATATATCCAGCAACTTGTTAAACTATCTTATCAATTACAATAAATTGACACTTATTTGGAATTCTCTAAATATTGTCTGATAATAATGACAGTTTGATTTTATCTTTTTTTTTTTTTTTAAAGTATCTTTAAGGAAGATTGTTATCCAAACAAAGGGAGCAGAAAAAGAAATCGATTTCAAATTATCTGGAAATTCTTCTTATATGTGGGATTTATTGTTCTCTGACACTATCAGATAATATGTAATTTAAATAAAATAAATGATCATTATTATTTTTGAGAGAAAGTTTCTCATTCTTTCACTGAAGCTGGAGTGTAGTGGTCTGATCATAGCTCACTGCAGCCTTTAACTCTTGGGCACAAGGGATCCTTCCACTTCAGTCGTCAGAGTAGCTATATGCCTCCACGCCCCTTAGTTTTTAAAACTTGTGTGTAGAGATAGGGTCTTACTATGTTGCCAAAGCCGTTCTCCAACTTCAGGCTTCAAGTGATTCTCTTGCCTTGGTCTCCCAATTCTTAAGTAAAATACATTATTCATTAATTTATTAAATATTTATTTAGTACCATAGTAGACCCTGAGGTTGTTATTCTCGGTAAAACTCAAGAGATCTATCTCTGCCCTTCTAGAGTCAATAGACTAAGGTTGTTTTCGATTTAGTAGTCAGGTGAGAGATGAAGGCAGGGTCATAGTAGGAAACATGAAGGGATGTGGATATAGTTGTGATACAATTAGTAGTTAAAACCAGTACAACCTGGTCATGGATTGGAAATTAGGCACATGGCAGAAGAAACTGTCAAGAATAACTTCTGGATTTCTGGTTTGCGCAGCTGAAGGGAGATGTTGTCATGTATCGAGATTGGAACATAGAAAGAGGATCAGATGTGGAGGGGTAGGGAGGAGAGGAAGTTCATGACTTTGGTTTTGCTATTTCGATTTTGAGATGCTTTTGAGTCATATAAGGAGGGATGGTAGCAGGCAATTGGATATACTGGTCTGGATTTTGGAGGAGAAACCTGATTGGAATCATCTGTTTGTACAGAGTAATTGATGGTTTGGCTGTAGATAAAATTGGCTAGGCCTGGGGAGCTCAGATTAAGAAGAGGAGAGACACGGATGGAATCTTGAGCTTCAACCCTTACTGGCCAAGGAGAAAAGGACAGGTTGGTAGTGGGAAGAGGCAAGAGGAAGGATGCAGGAGACGCCTGTTGTCCTAGAAGGCAGAATCATTGAACCTCTTAAGAAAGCAGAGAAAGTTAATGTTCAAGCTGCTGAAAGGTTGCATAAGGTGAGGACTGAGAAATGTCACTGGATTCAACTACATTGTGGTAATTGGCAACATTATTGAGAGCTATTTTGGAGACGATTATCATGGTTGAGGAGTGAGTGGGAAGTGAGAAATGTTTTGAAAATGCATTAGCAAATAAATGAATCTATATTGTATTTTGGTTTTAGAATGAATACACATCACAAATAAGAATGTTACTAAGGCTTATCAAAGTAAGTTTTACTGAACACAACCTTAAAATGCTAGACCAACCTATTTAGTAGTTGCTGGAGAGCCTGCAATGAAGGTAGGGTGGGATGATGAAGATTTGCCATGTCTGTTAAATGACTTGGGGATATGGAGTCTTAAACCCTCTATTCTGGAGACTGTCACCTCTCTCATCACGCTTGCAAATGCCTAGATAAGACCGCCTGTGCACAGTGGAGAATTATTAGCAAATACCTAGACACAGTGGGTTTGGGCTCTGTTAGGGGAGTGATTATATTGGTCTCTGGAAATACATCGTGTGAAATCAGCCTATCCATTGGCACCTGCTGAAGCTGTTTTATCTGGAATCATTTGAGTACTTTGTACTTTTGTGCATCTGCTGTTTGTCTTGATACTAAGTTTATACAAGTCCTTTGACGACAAATTCCACCGCACTCTGAGGAGGGGCTCTGGACCCGTTGCAAATGCAAGCTGTCCCAAGCTTTGGTCTCTGGCTCTGTCAGAAGAAGCAGATTGTCGACCATCTCCCAGCTGCTTCTTGCCACTTGCAATTTGTGCTTTCTACAGAAATCACTCTGTTCTGAACAAGCCAGTCACCTCACTATTGTGAGAGGTTCATGTGTCTGCTGAATATTTTATTTATCATCTGGCTGGTGGTGATGCACGGAGAACATACTAATGGGCCAATAATGCCCCAGACCATCGTATACTAACCCTGAAAAGGTCACTTGCTTTTCCCCATGCTTGGCAGGCACCCGCAGTCCTTCACACAGGGCCCTTGCTATTTCATTGAGGCTCTAGGAATGTGAGATATGAGGCAGTAGAGGGCACTTTCTGCCCTTTTTCTCCCCAGGAATTAAGGTGATCACCAGGTATTTTCTTAAGAAGAGGACCATTTCAGCATCCAGTTCCCCTTCTTGCCTTCCTGAAGCTCACATAAGAATTGTCAGGGAAGCATCTTCCTTGAGTCTGAGGAAATCTGTGACTCTACTTCTGCCATCAGTAGGGGCTAAAGAAATCGCTATTCCGTTGCTCCTACTTCACCAAGCAGAGACGGATCTCTGAGGTTTTTTCTCTTTTGAAAGGGAGGAATTTAATAGCTCTTTTCCTTGTTCAGAGGACAATATCCAATTAGGGCTTGAAAGTTCTTCTGTTTTCAACAATCTCCTTTGCAGGTGCAAATAATTCCAAGAGGTCGCTCCCTTTTTGTTTCTTAATTCCCTCATTGAAGATAGATGCCCCTTAACAGCTACTCAGCAGCGAGGCAGTAAATGGAAAGAGTACTGGACTTGGAGTTGAGAGTGCTCTATTCTTTTTACTCATTAATGCTTGTCATTAGATACAGTTTGCTCATCTATCAATTGGGCATAATACTAATTTACCTGGTAAGGCTATTTTAAAAATCAAGACATGTGTGAACAGTGAACAGTGCTGCATGGATTACATGTGTGCTGGCATGCCTAGTTTCTATTTGTATAAATTGTATAGGAAACTGATACTCAACCCTTTAAGTAATAAAACATTTAAAAATACATATATAGCCTCTAGGCCACATATGTATGCTACATAATATGTATAATTATGGATTGAGAATAAAAAATGCTATATGTTAATTCCTATGAAAACTAACATTTGTTGAATGCTTACCACAACTTAGTGCCAAGCTCTACAAATTTCATTTCATAATCGTCACTACAACCCTATAAGGAAGATACCACATTTTACAGATAGACAAGAACTCAAGTAACTTGCCCAGATTCACAGAATTAGGAAATAGCAGATCCAGGATTCATAACCAACTCTGCTTGGTTACATGTGTGCAACCACAGGGCTCTACTGCTTTTCTCATCAAAATATCTTATCTCTTACACAACATCCTTTTAAAGAAAAGGAAGCCAAACTCTTATGTTTCACTGCATCTGAATAAGCAGATACCGCTATAAAAATGTTATGTAAGGCCAGGCATGATGGCTCATGCCTGTCATCTCAGTACTTTGGGAGGCCGAGGTGGGAGGATCACTCAAGCCCAGGAGTTCATGACCAACCTGGGCAATATAGCGAGCTTTCATCTCTACAAAAGATTTTCAAAAATTAGCAGGGCATGGTAGTATGTGCCTGTAGTCCCAGCTATTTGGGAGGCTGAGGCGGGAGGATCACTTTATTAAGGCTGCAGTGAGATATGATTGTACCATTGCCCTCCAACCTGGGTGACAGACTGCAATCCTGTCTAGAAAAACAAAAATTATGTTCAAATACATGAAACCAAGCAATGGCTCTGAGTGAGCAACAGAGTGGTGGCTGATAACATCCCTGCTCTCACTATGTGGTGAAAATGGTTATATACCTTGATGATTTCTGTTTCAATGGGAAACACTCCTCTGGGCAGCATAAGTAGCTCAGGAATCTAGTATGATGTGTATATATGTGTGCAAGTATATCTGTTCCCTTTGGCAAAATCTTCTTCCCACAGTATTTTTCTCTTCTCTATGGCCATAAAGCATAAACAATGGGCATTTTCCTGACAATGACAGTTGTCATTATGAATGTCAAAGGTTGAGTTGTGCTTGGTGTAACGTGCTCAAAATCCATTGGTGTGTAAGCCTGGACAGCTTATTTGTTTGCTAGGTGTGGATTATTATCCCTATTTTGCAGGTGAGGCAACAGGCTTAACATAGTTACAGACTAGCTCAAGTCACAAAGCAGGATTGCAACCCATGCAAAGCAGATTTCACCACAGCCAGAAGAACCACTTTTGAAATTTTAAAAAATTCTAATTTCAAAAGTATTACATTAAGAAACGTTTGTTGTAAAAATTCAGAATTACAGTGGAACGTGATAAAAGTTCAGACGTCGGTCACTACCCCTAATCCTGGTTCTTTTTCCAAGGAAAGCCAGTGGTTAACAATTTCATATGTATTGCTTCTCAGATTATAATGTATATTTTAATCACCTGGAAATTTTGTTAAAATGCAGCTTCTGACTCAGTAGGTATGTGATGGGCCTGATCTACTGAATTTCTAATAAGCACTCAAGTGACGCTGATGCCACTGGTCCATGGACCGTGCTTTGAGTACAAGGTCATAGGGCAATGTGCATTTTAATTGGCTATTCTTGCCCCTCTATTTTAGTGGCTGATATGAAGACTTTATATATTTTGGGTATCAATCTTTGGTCTGTTAACTATATTGCAAATATTTTCCTCTGGGTCTAGAGAAGAAATTTTTACCCAGCAGATTCCAGTGACTGAATGGAAGTGAAGCTGTTCAGAAGTTGCATGGCCACTTGCTAGGGAGGAATTTGGTGTCTCCCTGGACTTCTTGCACCTTCTTTTTTATATTAATACAATATCTCAGATAAGAGCTTATCATACTATATTATGGTTGTTTATCTGTTGACCTCGTCCATTCAACAGTGATCTCTCTGAGGGCAGGGGTGAGGGTCTGTGAGTCATCTCTGTACTGCCAGTACCCAGCTTTGGGTCTAGCACAGAACAGGCACTCAGAAAATATTCAGTCGATGAATCCATGGACAGAGGGTTAGATGGGTCTTGATGGATTCTGGCCAGGATTTGCCGTGTGACTCAGCTAGGAGTTGTTTTGGATCCGTAAATAGGGTGACAGAAGAGGAGCAAAAGGACCCTTTGCTCCTAGTTAAAGTGACCTCTGGGTGGCCTTTCTTCATTTGCATATTAGATACTCTGGTGCTGAGAGCAGCAATGATGACAATAGCCAATACTTATATAATGCCTTTAGTGTGCTTTGTATACATTAATTCATTGAATTCTCACAACTTCTCCATGAGGTAAGCCTTATCAATATTATCTCAATTTACAGATGAAGAAAATGAGGCAGAGTGGTTAAAAAATTTTCCCAAGATCATACAGCTAGTAAATGGCAGAACTGAGATACGAACCCAGCTGTCTGTCTCCATAATCTGTGCTCAAGAGAGAACATGAAAAACACTAGGGCTGGTACAAAGTAGGCAATAAACAAACGTTTCTCTGTTAATTTACCATCCCTCCTGGAGAAGTGCGCCTTCTTTGTTAATCATATCTGAGACCTGTAGCTTGGCAGAATCCTGTCTTGGCCCTACTTTTCCTCTGTAGCTTTTGTTTCTGAACCACACATCCATCCTTGCTGGAAGTGTCAACAATCCCTGTTCTCCTAAGAATCTGACAACCCCACTTCCATGCAGCCAGCACAGGGATTGAGGCTTTCCATGATCCTGGCCTGTTTTTACCCTTTAGCCCCCCAAATCCTGACACCCTTGCCCCAAGGTTTTGCGTGGTGCTGCCATCTGGTGGGTACAGATGACCACTGATAACCCTCTCTGAAGAGTGAACGGTCATTGGCCAAGACTGGTTCACTGTTCTTCTTTAACCCTCAGGTAAGGTACCCTATGCAGAACATAATCAGTTGGTGGCTGAACTCTATTAGTGACTGGCTTTTTCTAACCCTAGTATCAAAGGTATTTTGAATGAAGGCTTAGTGTTGCGGGAGTGACAGTGTGGTAGTATTTGTGGGCAAGAAGTCCTACTTAGCTTGCCCTCAAACACGTCAAGAGAACAGCTGCCTACCCAATGTAGAAGATGGGTGAAATCCAGAGGCTGTAGTAGACAAGCCCCATCGAGAATCTTCAGCCCCACTGTATATGCCTCAGGGCACTCACACTCCTCCTGGGGCAGGAGTTGAAAGAGACCCTAGATTCCAACTCTCAGGGTAAGTTTAAAGAACTACTTTGTACTGGAGTCTCTGCTAGGTCTGCTCACACTTGTATCTGATTAACTTCTCACATGATCCCCTGCAGGAGGCAGGATTTATTTAAAGTAAAGGCAAGGAAACACTTAGGAGTTAGATAAATGAAGGAACTTGAGAATCAGAAACATCCTTACAGTCCAAGGATGATGTTTAGCAACTTCCGTGCTCAGAAAAGAGGCCCGTATTGACACAGTGGAAGTCAGATTGTATCTACATGTCTAGAGCAAAGTGGGCAGAGTCTAGGACAACTGGTTATTTACACAAAACCTCAGCAGCACAACAATTACTTGTTGGGTTGGATATACAGTAACTGAATTCAGGACTAAAGGTATGAATTTCTACCCAGGTATTGTTTACAAGGGAGCTTGCAAAGGGACTAACATTTTTCGGACCTGTGACTCTGCAAAATCTTTGTGAGCAAAGTCTTTGTGTTCCCTCCCACTTCCTTTGTTTGTAACCAAGGAATTAGGGGTCTTGAGTGGAAAGTTGAGGGTACTGGGGGGTGACCAGTACCTGGAAGAAACCAGCCTTTCATTTTGAATATCTTATCAACCTATTCAGATCACTGCACTACTGATGGTGAAGACCGACATTATGAATAGAAAGTCAATGTGTCAGAGCCCAGCTAACCAAGATGAAATGAGCCCCTTGCTGCCCATAGCTTTAGTTCCTGTTAGCTTCCATTAGGGGAGACAGGGCTGATACTGGTAGGTAGAGAAACCAAGTATTGCTGAACAGCAGGATGGAGATCACAGAGCTGAGCTCTGGCCTGGAAAGGGAGTGACCATAACTGGAAAGATCCTAAGCACCCACTTTGTGTCCTGCACTAATTAAAACCCTTTCTGGAATATTCTCTCAGGTAATGTTCACAACCCATCCTCAGTAAGGTACTGTATACCTACATTTGATACATGGGAGAAATTGAGCCCTACTGACTTTTTGAAATTTGTCCAGGCTCATGACTAATACATGGTGGATGTGATGTATTAGAGATCTGGAGTCTGCCTGCAGTTCCAGAGAAAATTCTTCGAACTGGTCAACTCAACCCTGCGACTTTAACCTGTTATGCATTCTTCTTTTGTTGTATTTATCCCCTCTACAGTTACACATTGTCTTAGAGGATCAGCTGTACAAAATTTAAGATCACACAGTTCACTTCCTTTTTTTTCTTGACACTCACTTTTTAAACTTGGGGTTTTATCTTTTCCCATTAAGAAAGTGTAAAGAATGAGTATTGGCTCCCCTGTCTAGCCCTGTGGTGGTTTAGGAAGTTCCTGAGAAGGGCTGATCTTCCAGGGCTCCTCCTGGGAGAGGGGGCAGAACAGAAGGAAGATGACACCTTAGCCTGTACTCCCGGGTGCTGCTCGTAAGTCTGTCCAACCAGAAGAAAGTTCAGATCTTTACTGTGAGCTGGATTATATGAACAGAAAAAAGGGAGAGATAAGTGTTACTCTTTCCTGGAGGCAGATTTCTCTACCTTGATTTTTTCAGAAATTTTGTACATTCTCTCCTCTCATGTATGTGTCTCCTACATACCAACCACACTATTCTCCCACAGCCCACCCCAACATACACCCACTGTTCTCTCTCCCAGCTGTGCATCAAGGGACATCTTCCAGGGTCCTTAGTTGGTATCTATCTTCATAGCATCTTTGGGGAGGTTTTGTAAGCAAAACACTGGAAGATGGGCCCTTGGCAGATGGGGCTATAAAGTGCCCTTCCTTGGTTTTGTGCCCTCCTTCTTTTGTGGGGCCAGTTGTTTGATCCAGAAGACATTCCAGGAGGGAGCTGCCCTGGGTATTTCTGTGGCTGGTTGGAAGGCTGGTACACAACAAGGTGGACATGCAGCAGGCTGCCTGCCAGGCTCTTAGGCCAAAAAAATAAAGCAACTCAGAGATGGAGAAAAGGCGGGAAATCTGTGTTGTAAAACGTCTTTGTTTAAAGGAATTCTGTTCAGGTGCTGAGAATGGGGTGTTCAGCAGAAGAGGAGAATATGAGTAAACATTGGCACTAAGAACAAACAGCAGTATCAGCCTCGGTGTCTGGCCTGCCCCTGTGCTCAGTCACAGTTCTCTCTCGGCGCGCTGTCCGATGGAAATCACAAACAACATGTATAAGGGCTTTACAGTTCAGAGAGACCTTAATTTCCCCCAAAGGCATTTCCTTGCAGGGT
>PVKP010033172.1:0-25252 GCA_004027715.1 Plecturocebus donacophilus | reverse complement strand
TCTGCACCGAGAACCGCCGGCAAAACCGGCACGCCAGGCACAAGAGTCACGCTGGGGACCCGTGGGGCTCCTCCGCTGGGAATCCTAGTCCGTAGGCAACAAAAATTCGTCTGAAAATGTGGCGTCCTCTCGTTCTGTGTGCTTTCTCTGGGAGCTACAATCCCGAGCTGCTGGTGGTCGGCCATCTTGGATCTCTCTCTCTTTCTTCTTTTTCATGTGACAGAGTTTCACTCTGTTGTCCAGGTTGGAGTGCAATGGCACGATCTCAGCTCACCACAATCTCTGCCACCCAGGTTCAAGCGATTCTCCTGTCTCACCCTCCCAAGTAGCTAGGATTACAGACATGTGCCTCCACATCCAGCTAATTTTCTATTTTTAGTAGAAATAGGGTTTCACCACGTTGGTGAGGCTGATCTCAAACTCCTGATCTCATGATCTGCCTGCCTCGGCCTCCCAAAGTGCTGGGATTACAGGCGTGAGCCACCACACCCGGCCTTTTTTTTTCAATAGAGATGGGTCTCACTGTGTTGCCCAGGCTAGTCTCCAACTCCTGGACTCGAGCCATCCTCCCACCTCGGCCTCCCAAACTGCTGGGATTACAGACGTGAGCTACCACTACAGAAAAATTTTGAAAATTAGCTGGTCATGGTGGCGCACGACTGTAGTTCCAGCTACTGGGGAGGCCAAGGAGGGAAATGGCTTGAGGCCAAGAGTTTGAGGTTCAGGGAACTATGATCGCACCACTGCACTCCAGCCTGGGTAACAGAGTAAGACCTCTTCTCAAAATAAATAAATCAATAAATAAATCAATAAAACTAAAATACAAATAGAAAGAGGGAGCTTCTCTGACTCCCCCTCCCCGCACCAATTAACACTAGGCCCCTGCTGGGCGTGGTGGCTCATGCCTGTAATCCCAGCACTTTGGGAGGCCAAGGCAGGAGGATCACCTGAGGTCGGGAGTTCGAGACCAGCCTGACCAACATGGAGAACTCTGTCTCTACTAAAAATACAAAATTAGGGGGAAGGGGCGGCAGGCAAGAAGAAACCTCTGAAACAGCCTAAGAGGCAGGCCAAGGAGATGGATGAGGAGATAAAGCTTTTAAACAGAACAAAAAGAGAAGCAGAAGAAACTCGAGGATCTAAAATTGAAGACCACGGGGAAGGAGCCCCTGGCCACAGGAGGAATTAAGAAATCTGGCGGCGGGGCACGGTGGCTCACGCCTGTAATCCAAGCACTTTGGAGGCCAAGGCGGGTGGATCACATGAGGTCAGGAGTTCAAGACCAGCCTGACCAACATGCTGAAACCCCCATCTTAAAAAAATAATAAAAATAAAAATAAAAGAAATCTGGCGAAAAGTAAGCTGTTCCTGTGCCTGAGGAGATGGTGACCCTTTATGTCATCCGTATTTAAACATCTGTATTCCCTACCGTAACATCTTTTGCCACCGATAGCTGGAATTGTCTTGGAGGTGTTGTACATTTAAGAATAAACTTTTGTTAAAAAAACAAAAACTTAAGGCCGGGCGTGGTGGCTCATGCTTGTAATCCCAGCACTTTGGGAGGCCGAAGCGGGCGGATCACAAGGTCAAGAGATAGAGACCATCCTGGCCAACATGGTGAAACCCTGTCTCGACTAAAAATACAAAAATTAGCTGGGCGTGGTGGCGGATGCCTATAATCCCAGCTACTTGGGAGGCTGAGGCAGGAGAATCACCTGAACCCGGGAGGCGGAGGTTGTGGTGAGCTGAGATTGTGCCACTGCACTCCAGCCTGGGTAACAAGAGCAACCCCCCCCCAAAAAAAATCTAGGCCCCCCTTCTGGAGGCGAATGGTAGCCAGGATAGCACCATGGGAGCATACTTAATGCCACTGAACTGTACACTTAAAAATGGTTAAGATCATAGATTTTGGCCATGCATGGTGACTCGTGCCTGTAATCCCAGCACTTTGGGAGGCCGAGGGAGGTGGAGCTCTTGAACCCAGGAGTTTGAAACTAGCCTGGCCAACACGGTAAAACCCGTGTTTACTAAAAATACATAAAAACGTTAGCTGGCTGTGGTGGTGCGTGCCTGTAGTCCCAGCTACTTGCGAGGCTGAGGTGGGAGGATCACCTAAGCCTGGGATGTCGAGGCTGCAGTGAGCTGAGATTGCCCCACTGCACTCCAGCCTGGGCGGCAGGAGTAAGAGTAAGACCCCGTGCCGGCAAAACATTTAGAAAGATCGTGAATTTTATGTTGTATGGTTTGTTCTGTTTGTTTGAGACAGAGTCTCGCTCTGTCACCCAGGCTGGAGTGCAGTGGCGCAATCTCAGCTCACGACAACCTCTGCCTCCTGGGTTCCAGTGATCCTCTTGCCTCAGCTTTCCGAATAGCTGGGACTACAGGCGCTTGCCACCATGCCTGGCTAATTTTTGATTTTTAGTAGAGACGGGGTTTCACCATGTAGGCCAGGCTGGTCTCCAACTCCTGACCTCAGGTGATCCACCCGTCTCAGCCTCCCAAAGTGCTGGGATTACAGGCGTGAGCCACTGCGCCCAGCCTGTTGTATATATTTTAACCACTATTGTCACAAATAATAATAATAAAACCCAGGATCTCTGTCTTCCATTCTTTTGTTGACCCTTTTCCTCTTCCTGCACTTAGCCCAATTTGAGATTATGAGTTTCTGCTGGGTGCGTTGGCTCATGCCTATAATCCCAGCACTATAGGAGGCCAAGGCGGGCGGATCACCTGAGGTCAGGAGTTAGAGACCAGCCTGACCAACATGGTGAAACCCAGTCTCCATAAAAACGCAAAAACTAGCCGGGCATGATGGCACACTCCTGTAATCCCAGCTACTCGGGAGGCTGAGGAAGGGGAATCGCTTGAACCCAGGAGGTGGAGGTTGCAGTGAGCCAAGATTGTGCCATTGCACCCCAGCCTGGGCAACAGAGCGAGACCCCATCTCAAAAAGAAAAAAGAAAAAGAGGGCCAGGTGCAGTGGCTCAAGCCTGTAATCCCAGCACTTTGGGAGGCCAAGGCGGGCGGATCACAAGGTCAAGAGATCGAGACCATCCTGGCCAACATGGTGAAACCTCGTCTCGACTAAAAATACAAAAATTAGCTGGGTGTGGTGGTGCATGCCTGTAGTCCCAGCTACTCAGGAGGCTGAGGCAGGAGAATTGCTTGAACCCAGGAGGCAGAGGTTGCAGTGAGCTGAGATTGCACCATTGCACTCCAGCCTGGCTCCTGGTGACATAGCAAGACTCTGTCTCAAAAAAAAAAAGAAAAAGAAAAAGAAATTATGAGTTTCCGGTATGATTCATTATGAAGAAACACAGGTCTCTTCCTCGGACTGTGGGCCCCATGAGGGCAGGGCTTTCTGTCTATCTCTTTCATTGTGGCATTCCCCAGCCCCACATTGAATAATCTTTTCGAATGCTCAGAGAGGTTAGGTGACTTGCCTAATGTCACACAGCAATAAAAAACAGCTTCCCATTATGAAGACTTTTCTCCTTGCCAAGCACCTAACTCTTTGAATCGTCAGACTCAACCTTCAGAGGCAGATTCCATTATGTTTTCCCTTTTTTAATTCTTTTGAGACAGAGCCTCAGTTTGTCTCCCAGGTTGAATTGCAGTGGCACCATCTCGGCTCACTGCAACCTCTGCCTCCTGGGTTCAAGTGATCCTCCCACCTTAGCCTCTCGAGTGGCTGGGATTATAAGCATGCACCAACACGCTGGCTAACTGTTGTATTTTTAGTGGAGATGGGGTTTCACGATGTTGGCCAGGCTGGTCTTGAACTCCTGACCTCAAGTAATGTGCCCACCTCGGGCTCCCAAAGTGCTGGAATTATAGGCGTGAGCCACCGTGCCTGGCCTATTTCCCTTTATTTATATTTTATTTTATTTTTTTAAGAGACAGACTCTCTAAAACTCTGAACTCTTGAACTCTTGGGCTCAAATGATCCTCCCACCTTAGCCTCCCAAAATGCTGGGATGTCAGGCGCGAGCCACCTCACTTGGCCTTATGATTGCCATTTAACAGAGAAATGAAAAGGAGACTCAAATAGGGAAAGTGACTTGCCCAGGGTGACACAGCAAAGAAATGAGGGCCGGGCACGGTGGCTCACACCTGTAATCCCAGCACTCTGGGAGGCTGAAGCGGACGGATCACCTGAGGTCAGGAGTTCAAGACTAGCTTGGCAAACATGGTGAAACCCTATCTCTACTAATAATACAAAAAATTAGCCAGGCCTGGTGGCGGGCACCTGTAGTCCCACGAGAGGCTGAGGCAGGAGAATCGTTTGAGCTGAAGGTGGAGGTTACAGTGAGCCCAGATCGCGCCATTGCACTCCAGCCTAAGCAACAGAGCTAGACTCTGTCTCAAAAAGAAAATAAGAAATGAGGAGGGACACTAGAATTGAAGGGCTTTGGAGTATTGGGGGAGGGGGCAGACTCCTGGGACTTTTCCCTTTTTTTTGTTTTTGAGCCAGAGTCTTGCTCTGTCTCCCAGGCTGGAGTGCAGTGTCGGATCTTGGCTCACTGCAACCTCTGCCTTTGGGGTTCAAACGATTCTCCTGCCTCAGCCTCCTGAGTATCAGGGACTACAGGCCCAGGCATCACCTCCTCCTCCCCTCCCCCCTCCGCTAATTTTTTCTGTGTGCATTTTTAGTATAGACAGGGTTTCACCATGTTGGCCAGTCTTGACTCTTGGAAAGCAGCCTGGGACCAGCGCGACCACCTCCAAAGCCTCAGTTTCCCCACATCGCCTCCCTGTACTCACTACTTTTGGCTCTGGAGGTGTAACTTGGAGGGAGCTCCCAGGTCCCCAACAGGCTCCCATGAGCAGTTCAAGTCGCCGAAGGGCCCAACTCCGTGGCACTGCAGTGGCCCGGCGCTGCCTGGAGAGGGAGGCGGAGGGTCTCAGGGAAGGGGACCGAATTCCCCTCTTCTGCCAGCATACCCCAGGATTTGGACTTCTGACAATTGCAAGGTCGGGGGGGCGCTTAGGGAAAAGAGCAACCAGCAGGAAGGGGGGCGCTAGGCACCCCTCCCCGGGCTCCAGGCAAAACCCCCCTTTCCCCGTGCTCGCCACATCCTGTAACCACCCAGAGAGCTCCCCCGCCCCGGGGCTCCGGTTCGACCTCGCTGCCGCCCATTCCCCAGTGTCGCCGGGTCCCTACCCCGGGACGAGCAGTGTCGCCCGCACCTCCGCTGCTCTCTCTGCAAACGGCGTGGCTCACCCTGGAGCATTGGCGCCTTCGCCGGGGCGCAGCGGCTGCGCCCGGGACACGCGCTCCCTCCAGCACTCACCCTGGGGACGCGTCCGCTGGAAGAGCATCCACAACAGAGGCAGCAGCGCCAGCTTGGACAGCGGCCACGGCCGGAAAGGGGCGCCCGTGCCTCCCCGCATGGCGCCCCCCGCGCGCCCCGAGTCAGGCCTAGCCCTGCCCGGCCCGCGCGACCGCGCTGCTCGGCTCCCAGCTCTGGGTACAGCGCCGGAGGCGGCGACGGGAAGCTGAGCCACCCCTGCAGGCCGCCCCCGCACCTTGCGCTCCGGGTCCCCGCCCCTTCCCCGCGACGGAAAGTCCCTGGCTGGGGCTGCTGAGGGGGAGTGGAGAGGCGACCTGGGGCGTCTGGGGATGGGGGGCTCCGGGGGGGTACCACGTACTGCGCGCCCCCTGAAACCCTTCCCACGCCCAACACACACACACACACACACACACACACACACACACACTGCCAAAGGCTTGGAATTTTTATTATTGGAGTTTGGGAAGATGCTAATGTGCCCAGAGCTCTCCCAGGGGACCACCTGCCACCTTCGCGGGGGTCCATGGCCTTGGAACTCTGGCAGGGGAGTTGGAGGAAAAGAGGCTGGAAGGCAAGGAAAAGAAACGTGCAAAGGCTGGACTGAGACAGAGGCTTAATTTGAGCTGGCCAGGGGACAACGGCCATAGTTTGGACTGGGCAGGGGACAGGGGTCTCCGTGTGGCCCGTCTAGGTAGGGTAGGGACCCAGTTGTGGCAGGGGAGTGTGTAAGCCAGGCAAACACGTGGTTTGTGGGGGGAGAGGTCAGGGGTCAGGATCAGGGGTCCCCACTTGGCCAGGTAGGGGCACAGCTTGCTCAGGGGACAGGGTCATGACAGGCTGGTCAAAGGGCAGGTGGGGCCGGGGGACTGTGCCTGAGCCCACAGTGCCTGGCCTCTGTGACTCGCAGATGAATGAATGAATGTGTGAGGCTAGAAAGGCAGGTGCCCAGCCAGACACCGGTCTAGTGGCTGGCAGGACTGGGGCATTGGTCCTGGCGCCCACGGCTGCCCAGCCCTCAAACTAGCAGAGGCTGCCGATTTCACTTTTGCTACAGCCCCACTTGCAGCAGCTGCTGGAAAGGCCAGCCAGGACATCTCGGCTGCCTCGAAGAGCCCCGGGGGTTCCTCGCCAGCTGGGTTGCCCCCTGTAAAAGGCCTGGGGGGACTTGGTCAGGGTCAGCCACTCGCTGGACCCCACGGCCTCATCCAGCTCGCCTGCCAGATGGTCTCCATCAGCGTCTGCATCCGGGAAGCTGTCTCCTGTAAAAGATACATAGAATGAGTGCTCAGGGCTCAGCTGCCGCTGCACCCATAGTCCTGGCTCCTGGCCGGTCTAGCTCTGATCTTGTGACAGAGCCATAGACATAGTACACAGACATAGTTCTGGTTGGAATCAAAATCTGGCTGGATAGGCAGGTTATTCAACCTTGCTAAGCTTGACTTTCCTCTCCCGTCATTTATTTATGTATTATTGTTTTTGGAGACGGAGTCTTCTGCTGTCACCTGGGCTGGAGTGCAGTGGCATGATCTGGGCTCACTGTAACCTCCACCTCCCAGGGTTGAAGTGATTCTCCTGCCTCAGCCTCCTGAGTAGGTGGCATCTGCCACCAGGCCCAGCTGATTTTTGTATTTTTAGTAGAAACAGCGTTCACCATGTTGGTCAGGCTGGTCTCAAACTCCTGACCTCAAGTGATCTACCTGCCTCAGCCTCCCAAAGTGCTGGGATTACAGGCGTGAGCCACTGCACCCGGCCTCCCTTACTGTTTATTGAGGACCTGGTACATTTGGGAGCTGGGCTGGCTGAGCATGAATTCAGCCTCTCCAAGCTATAATCATTAGCAAGTGAATTTACTTCTTGGAGCCTCAGTTTTGTTTTTTGCAAAGTGAAAAAAAATAATTACTCCAAACTTCTCAAGCTTTATAAGGAGTAGAGGAGTTAATATCCATCTTTAAAAACTTAGAACAATGGGGCATGACGAGCACTCAAAAATGATCATTTAGGCCAGGCACAGTGGCTCACACTTGTAATCCCAGCACTTCAGAGGCCCAGGCAGGAGAATCACTAGAGCCAGGAGTTCAAGAACAGTCTGGGCAACACAGCACTACCCTGTCTCTACAAATAATAAAAAGTTGGACATGGTGGCACAAGCCTGTAGTCCCAGCTACTCAGGAGGCTGAGGCAGGAGAATTGCTTGAGCCCAAGAGGTCGAGGCTGTGAGGCTGCAGTGAGCTGTGATCACACCACTGGACTCCAGCAGCCTGGGCAACAGAGCAAGACTCTGTCTAAAAAAAAAAAAAAGAGGAAGATAATTATAATTTATTGAGCACTTACTGTATGTCAAACAACATTTTAAGTGCTTTAGCAGGTTAATTTCTTTATTCCTCCCAATGAAACTAGATGAGGTGGGTGCAGTTATTATCGCCCCCATTTTCCAGAGGAGACCACGAAGGCAGGACTTAGTAAAGAATTTGCATGGCCAGCTACAGTGGCTCATGCCTGTAATCACAGCACTTTGGGAGGCTGAGGTGGGTGGATCACCTGAGGTCAGGAGTTCAAGACCAGCCTGGCCAACATGGTGAAACACCGTCTCTACTGAAAATACAAAAATTATCGGGGTGTGGTGGCACATGCCTGTAATCCAAGCTACTTGGGAGGCTGAGGCATGAGAATCGCTTGAACCCAGGAGACAGAGGTTACAGTGAGCCGAGATTACACCACTGCACTCCAGCCTGGGTGACAGAGTGAGACTCTGTCTCAAAAAAAAAAAAAAAAAAAAAAAATTTGCACATGAACACATAGCTGTTACGTTGTAGAGCTACTGTCTGAATCCAAGTGAGGTGTCTTCTAGGTCCACACTCTTTGCTATCCTCCTTCTCACCATCATGAAAGCTGTTGATTTGCCAGGCTCCTGCCCCTCATAAAGCTAGGTCTCCTCTTCTCCCAACTCTTCTGATACCTCCCAGACTGTTCCTCTGCCCTGCTTAGACTCTGCCCTAATCTGTTCTGACTTAATCATACCACTTAATCCGGCAAAGTTCAGGAACTGTGTCTCCCATTCACAGATACATTCAGAGACTCTAATCTCAGCACTTAGGGAGGCCAAGGCAAAAGAATCACTTGAGCCCAGGAGTTCGAGACCAGCCTAGGCAACATAGTGAGACTCCCTGTTTCTTTTTTTTTTCTTTTCGAGACAGAGTCTTGCTCTGTCACCCAGGCTAAAGTGCAGCGGGACGATCTCGGCTCACTGCAACCTCTGCCTTCCGGGTTCAAAGGATTCTCCTGCCACAGCCTGTTGAGTAGCTGGGACTACAGGCGCCCGCCACCATGCCCAGCTAATTTTTGTTTTTTAGTAGAGACGGGGTTTCACCATGTTGGCCAGAATGGTCTCGATCTTTTGACCTTGTGATCCACCTGCCTCGGCCTCCCAAAGTGCTGGGATTACAGATATGAGCCACCTCGCCCCACCTTGAGACCCCTGTTTCTACCAAGAAAATTCTAAAAACTATCCAGGTGTGGTGTCAGGTGCCTGTGGTCTCTGCTACTCTGGAGGCTGATGCAGGAGGATTGCTTGAGCCTGAGAGGTCGAGGCTACAGTGAGCAGTGATTGGGCCACTGCATTCCAGCCTGGGCAATAGAGTGAGACCACATCTCAAAAAAAAAAAAAAAAAAAAAAGACAGCGATGGGAGGAAAAACCAACTTGTGGGGAGGGATCACGCATTAGGTGGCAAAATCCTTCTATGTGTATACCACACCCTTCACATGACCGGCTGGAAAGGGTTGGAAAACACTTCAGAGTTGTCCTTGTGAATGACGCTCTCCCCACCCTCACCCCTGGAGCATACAAGCAGCAGCTTTGCTTTGCACAGGGCTTGGTTGGCGCATAGCAGGCGCTCAGAAAGGAGGAGACTGTCCTCCGACGTACAGCCCTCATGCATGGCTTGCAACCCCCCATCCCAGCTCTGCAGCTCTGCTAACTCCTGAGCCCTTGTTTCAAGGCTGGGCAGGTGTCCCTGGCTGGATGTGGCAGGGTGGGGACCCTCCTCCTCCAGCACCCTCCTCTCATCTCTGTCCTTAGCTCCCGGGACCCATCCAGGCACCCGTTCCCTGCCTACATCTTTTCCCCCAGCCTCACCCATAGCTTCACGGGCCAGGATGTCCGATCGCCTCCACCGGGAGCCCCCGCAGGTGAAGATGACTGCTCGGATGAACTCTCGGCCGCAGAGCTTCACTCCGTAGGGCGCTGCCCGGGCCTCGGCCCCCGGGCACAGCTCCCCGGTCAGCACACACACTGCCAGGAGCAGCAGCAGCCCGTGCCTGGCCATGGTGGACAGAGACACCTTGGATATGAGAGCGGGCCAGTGTCTCTGCTGCCTCCTGGCCCCCCATTTATACATCATGGCTCCCCCCAGCTCCGCCGGAAGAAAGCTGAGTGCCTCCCTTATCTTTCCCAGCAGAGGGGAGACAGGCATGGCCCCCCCAACCCGACCTTTCTCATGTCCGCGACGAAGTGATAACCTTTCTCACGGGACAGGGTGACGTGGCCCAGCTCGGTGTCATCATCATCGACAGAGAGGCGAGAAGCCTTTGATTCTGCAGAGACCAGAAACGCATAATCCCAACGGGCCGGGTAAGAAGACACAAACATTAGACACAAGACACAAGACGCCTGCAACGTTAGAATCCTGGACCTCTTCAAAGGTAATAATAACAACAATAACAGTGAATACATGCGCTGCGGGGCCAGGCACACTGCTCTGAGCATTTTATTTATTTATTTATTGTTTTTTTGAGACGGAATCTCACTCTGTCTCCCAGGCTGGAGTGCAGTGGCGTGATCTCGGCTCCCTGCAACCTCCGCCTCCCAGGTTCAAACGATTCTCCTGTCTCAGCCTCCCCAGTAGCTGGGATTACAGGCATGCGCCACCACACCCGGATAATTTTTTGTATTTTTAGTAAAGATGAGGTTTCACCATGCTGGCCAGGCTGGCCTCAAACTCCTGACCTCAGGTGATCTGCAGAGATCTCAGAACTCCTGACCTTGCAGAGATCTCAGCTCACTGCAACCTCTGCTTCCCAGGTTCAAGCAATTCTCCTGCCTCAGCCTCCCAAGTAGCTGGGATTACAGGAACCTACCACACACCTGGTTAATTTTTGTATTTTTAGTAGAGACGGGGTTTCATCATATTGGTCAGGCTGGTCTCAAACTCCTGACCTTGGATGATCTGCCTGTCTCAGCCTCCCAAAGTGCTGGGATTACAGATGTGAGCCACCATGCCCAGATGCTCAAGGCATTTTATATCTGTGTAATGTCTTTAATTCTCCCAACAACCCAAGGTAATGGTTCTCAAATGTGAGCGAGCTTCAGAACCTTCAGGTGGGCTTGTTAAAATGGAGATCGGGCCCAGCACAGTGACTTACACCTGTAATCCCAGCTTTGGGAGGCAGAGGCAGGCGAATCACCTGAGGTCAGGAGTTTGAGACCAGCCTGGCCAACATGGTGAACCCGCCCCCATCTCTACTAAAAATACAAAAAATTAAACCAGGTGTGTGGCTCATGTTTGTGCCTGTAGTCTCAGCTCTTTGGGAGGCTGAGGCACAAGAATTGCTTGAACTTGGGAGGTGGAGATTGCAGTGAGCTGAGATGGCGCCACTGCACTTCAGCCTGGGTGACAGAGTGAGACTCTGTGTCAAAAACAACCAGAAAACACAGATCTTTGTGTCTCACCTGAAGAGTGCTGGATTCAACAGGTATGGAACATATCTAAGAATCTGCATTTCCGGCCAGGTGCCGTGGCTCATGCCTGTAGTCCCAGCTACTCGGGAGGCTGAGGCAGGAGAATTGCTTGAACCCGGGAGGCAGAGGTTGCAGTGAACCGAGATTGTGCCACTGCACTCCAGCCTGGGCCACCTTGTCCAGCCCAGAAACCACGCTTTAAAGAGCACGGGTTTGTGAAACCAGGACTAAGATGATTCCCATATTACGAATGAGGAAATGGAGGTGCTGAAAGGGGTCCTGAGGCAGCAGATCCCAATTTTTTTTCTTTTTTTTTTTTTTGGGGAAACTGAGTTTCACTCTTGTTTCCCAGGCTGGAGTGCAATGGCACAATCTCAGCTCACTGCAACTTCTGCCTCCCAGGTTCAAGTGATTCTCCTGCCTCAGCCTCCCCAGTAGCTGGGATTACAGACATGTGCCACCATGCCAGGCTAATTTTGTATTTTAGTAGAGACGGGATTTCTCCATGTTGGTCAGGCTGGTCTCAAACTCCCGACCTCACGTGATCCACTCGCCTCAGCCTCAGCCTCCCAAATAACTGGGATTATAAGCGTGAGCCACCGTGCCCGGCTGATCCCAACGTTTTTGACACCAGAAACCAGTTTCATGGAAGACAATTTTTCCATGGATGGATTGGGGGAGGGGGATGGTTTTGGGATGATTCAAGCACATCACATTATTGTACACTTTGTCCCTATTATAATTATATTGTAATTGTGTGTTGAAATAATCACACAACTCACCATAATGTAAAATTAGTGGGAGTGACCAGGCACAGTGGCTCACGCCTGTAATCTCAGCACTTTGGACGGCCAAGGCGGGCAGATCAATTGAGGTCAGAAGTTCAAGACCAGATTGGCCAATGTGGTGAAACCCTGTTTCTGCTAATAGTACAAAAATTAGCCAGGCATGGTGGCACACGCCTGTAATCCCAGTTACTAAGGATTCTGGGGTGGGAGTATCACTTGAGCCAGGAGGCGGAGGTTGCAGGGAGCGGAGATCGCGCCACTGCACTCCAGCCTGGTACAGAGTGAGAATCCATCTCAAAAAAAAGAAAAAAAAGACACTGCATAGAATTAACCACATTAAATTGCACAATTCGATAGCAGTTAGTACATTCACAGCGTTGTGCAATCACCATCTCTATCTAGTGCCAAAACATTGTTATCACTCCTAAGGGGACCCATACCCAGAAAGCAGTCGCACCCCATTCCTCCTCTCCCCAGCCCCTGGCAACCAGTAATGTACTTTCTGTCTCCGGATTTACCTTTTCTGGACATTTCACGTAAGTAGAGTCACATACATGCCTGGCTCCTGTCACTCAGCGTTATGTTTTTGAGGCTCTTCCACATCATGGCATGTAGCAGTGCTTCCGACTTTTTTTTTTTTTTGAGACGAAGTCTCGCTCTGTTGCCCAGGCTGGAGTGTGGTGGCGCAATCTTGGCTCACTGCAACCTCCTCCTCTTGGGTTCAAGCATTTCTCTGCCTCAGCCTCCCAAGAAGCTGGGATTACAGGTGCCCGCCACCAGGCACGGCTAATTTTTGCATTTTTAGTAGAGACGGGGTTTCACCATCTTGGCCAGATAGGTCTTGAATTCTTGACCTTGCAGTTCACCCGCCTTGACCTCCCAAAGTGCTGGGATTGTAGGTGTGAGCCACCATGCCCATTATAACCTCCGCCTCCTGGGTTCAAACGATTCCCATGCCTCAGCCTCCTGAGTAGCTGGGATTACAGGCGCCCACCACCATGCCCAGATAATTTTTGTATTTTTAGTAGGAACGGGGTTTCATCATGTTGGCCAGGCCCGTCTTGAACTCCTGGCCTCAAGGGATCCACCTGCCCTGGCCTCCCAAAGCACTGGAATTACAGGTGTGAGCATGGCACCTGGCCTCCTTTATTTTTATGTCTCAATAATGTTCCATCATATGGCTAAAACATGTGTTTTTTTTATCTGTGGGTGGGCATTTGGGTTGTTTGCACCTTTTGGCTATTGTGAATAATGGTGCTATGAACATGTGTGTATATATACTATTAAAATGATTTATTTAACTTAATTTTATTATTTTTTGGAGACAGAGTCTCTCTCTGTCACCCAGGCTGGAGTGCGGTGGTGCAATATCAGTTGACTGCAGCCTCTGCCTCCTGGATTCAAGGGATTCTCCTGCCTCAGCCTCCGAAGTAGCTGGGACTACAGGCACCCGCCATCATACCTGGCTAAGTTTTGCATTTTTAGGAGAGACTGGGTTTCTCCATGTTGGCCAGGCTGGTCTCAAACTTTTGACCTCAAGTGATCTGCCTGCCTCAGCCTCCCAAAGTGCTGGGATTACAGGTACAAGCCACCATGCCTGGACTTTTTTCTTTATTTTTTTAAGATGGAATCTCACTCCGTCACCCAGGCTGGAGTGCAGTAGCACAATCTGTCTCAGCTCACTGCAACCTCTGCCTCCTAGGTTCAAACAATTCTCCTGCTCCAGCCTCCCGAGTAGTTGGGATTATAGGCGCCTGCCACCATGCCTGGCTAATTTTTATATTTTTAGTAGAGACAGGGTTTCACCCTGTTGACCAGGCTGGTCTCGAACTGCTGACCTCAAGTGATCTGCCAGCCTTGGCCTCCCAAAGTGCTGGGATTACAGGTGTGAGCCACTGCCACCCACCTTTTCTTTTTTTTAAAGATGAGGCCTGACTATGTTGCCCAGGCTGATCTCAAACTCCTGAGCTCAAGGGATCCTCCCACTTTGGCCTCCCAGAGATTACAAGCGTGAGCCACCAGGCCTGACTAAATTATGTCAATTTCACCTTGACTTTGAAACATGGCAAAAACAAGGACTCTGGTAAGAGGGGCAGCTTGGCTTCAAATTCTAACCCTTCCTCTTTCCTGCTGTGTGACCTTGACCCAGTCACTTAACCCCTCTGTGCCTTGGTTTCCTCACTTGCAAAATGGGAAAGATTTAATGAGTGAGTCAAATTTTTTCAACAATCTCCAGCATGAAGAAAGTGCCGTTTAAATGTTATTTCTACTGGATACGTTCTCTTTGGATTAGAACTTTATCTCTTTGTCCTTTTCTGTGTCACAGACTCCTGGCCCCAGTTGGCTGCTGTGGATGTCACAGGTCAAGGGCAACGTTCTGGAGGCAGAGATTACCTCTGATTGTACTGCATCTAAAGGGCTGATGAATAATACTCTCTACCCCTCAAACCTCCTGTAGGGAGATACCCTCCTGCCCTTTTCTCCTGTGTCCCCAGTACCTGGCCTGGGGGCTGGGGAAAAACAGACATTGAGGAAACATCTGCTGCCTGCCTGCCTGACTCAACTGACAGCCCCAAACCAGAAGCGCTTTTTTTTTTCCCTTTTGACACAGGGTCTCACTGTGTCACTCTGGCTGGAGTGCAGTGGCCCGATCTTGGCTCACTGCAGCCTCTTTCCTCCAGGATTCAAGCTATTCATGTGCCCTAGCCTCAAGGGCAGCTAGGATTACAGGCGTGCGCCACCATGCCCGGTTCATTTTTGTATTTTTAGTAGAGACGGGGTTTCACCATGTTGGCCAGGCTGACCTTGAACTCTTGACCTCAAGTGATCTGCCCACCTCGGCCTCCCAAAGTGCTGGCATTACAGGTGTGAGTCACTGCACCCAGCCCAGAGCCTCTTTCGTGTGTCACATAGAATCAGAGTTTTGGGCCTGACTTAGCTGGGTTCAAATCTCTGTTCCTGTGTGTCCTTGGGCAAGACCCTATGCCTCTCTGAGTGTGTTGTGAAGATGGAGAGGGTATGTACACCTGCTTTACGAGGCTCTTAGGGACTTTGGTGAAATTCTGTAAAGTCCTAAGCATTCTCCATAGCACTCAAGTCAGTGGAATGTGTAAAATGGTGATCTGTAGAAATCTGTGTCCACATCCTAAATCCCGAGAACTATGAATGTGATCTCACTAGGAAAAAGTCTTTGAAGCTGAACTTAGTGGCTCACGCCTGTAATCCCAGCACTTTGGAGACTGAGGCAGGATGGTTGCTTGAGCACAGGAATTCAAGACCTGTCTGGAGGCCAGGTGCGGTGGCTCATGCCTGTAATCCCAGCACTTTGCCTGCATTAGCCTCTCAAAGTGCTGGGATTATAGGCATGAGCCATTGTGCTTGGCCAGTATGTTAAAAACATTTTTTTTGCCAGGCGAGGTGGCTCATGCTTGTACTCCTAGCACTTTGGGAGGCTGAGGTGGGTGGATCACCTGAGGTCGGGAGTTCAAGACCAGCCTCGCCAACATGGAGAAACCCCGTCTCTACTAAAAACACAAAATTAGCCAGGCATGGTGGCGCATGCCTGTAGTCCCAGCTACTCAGGGGGCTGAGGCAGCCAGAATCGCCTGAACCCGGGAGGTGGAGGGTGCAGTGAGCCGAGATCACACCATTGCACTCCAGTCTGGACAAGAAGAGCAAAACTCTTTCACACACACACAAAAAACACAATGGCTCACGCATATAATCCTAGGCATGAGAGGCTAATGCAGGCAGATTGCTTGAGCTCAGGAGTTTTAAGACCAAGCTGGGCAATATGGTGAAACCCTGTCTCTGCAAAAAATACAAAACTTAGCTGGGTGTGGTGGCATGCACCCATGGTTTCAGCTACTCTGGGAGGCTAAGCCAGGAGGATCACTTGAGCCCAGGAGGTCAAGGATGCAATGAGCTGGGATAGCACTACTGCACTTCAGCCTGGGCGACAAAGTAAGACCCTGTCTAAAAAACAAACAAACAAAAAACTGAGACCTGCTTGGGCCACATACTGAGACCTTGTTTCTAAAAAAACCTTTTTTTTTTTTTTTTGAGAAGGAGTTTCACTCCTGTTGCCCAGGCTGGAGTGCAGTGGTGTGATCTCGGCTCACTGCAACCTCCGCCTCCCAGGTTCAGGCAATTCTGCTGCCTCAGCCTCCCAGGTAGCTGGGATTACAGGCATGCACCACCATGCCTGGCTAATTTTGTATTTTTAGTAGAGACGGGGTTTCCCCATGTTGGCCAGGCTGGTCTCGAACTCCCAACCTCAAATAACCCACTCTCGTTGGCCTCTCAAAGTTCTGGGATTACAGGTATAAGCCACTGCACCCGGCTGCATCCTTGGTATTTTTTATTTTTGTTTTTTCACAGCTGCATAGCATGCTGCAGTGTAAATGCTCTATAGTAATTAATTTCACTCTCAGAGATGGATATTTTTTCCATCCGTTTGTTCTTAGGTTGACATCACCATACAGAACCTCATACAAACATCATTTTTTTTTTTTTTAAATAAAGACGGGGTTTCACCGTGTTGGTCAGGCTGGTCTTGAACTCCTGACCTCAGGTGATCCACCCACCTTGGCCTCCAAAGTGCTTGGATTACAGGCGTGAGCCACCACGCCCGGCCACAAACATCATTTTACACATATGCAAGTGTCTCTGTGGATAAATTCCCCAAAGTGGGATTTCTGGCTCAAAGACTGTGTGCATTTGTAACTTTTACACGTATTGCCAAATACTCCCCCTCAGGTGTGAGAGCAATTCACACTCTCTAGCAATGGGTAAGAGTTCTGTTGTCCTACAACCTTACGAACAGAGTGTGTTATCGAGCTCTGATTTCTTGCCAACACGACAGGTGAAAAACAGTATCTCAGGGTAGAGAAAATTTGCATTTCCTGACCACAAGGGAGACAGAGCAAAGTCCCATGTGTTTAAGAATCATTAGTTTCCTCTTCACTCTCTGGTAACCTCCCTTGCCTATTATACTTTTGGATTATTGATCTTTTTCTTTCTTTCTTTTTTTTTAGACAGTGTTTCACTCTTGTCGCCCAGGCTGGAGTGCAACGGCATGCTCTCCGCTCACTGCAGCCTCCACTTCCCGGGTTCAAGCAATTCTCCTGCCTCAGCCTCCCGAGTAGCTGGGATTACAGGCATGTGCCACCACACTGGATAATTTTTGCATTTTTAGTAGAGACATGGTTTCGACATGTTGGCCAGGCTGGTCTCCTGACCTCAGGTGATCCACCTGCCTCGGCCTCCCAAAGTGCTGGGATTACAGGTGGGAGCCACCATGCCCGACCCTTCTTTTTTAAGTTTTAATTTTTTTTTTTTTTTTTTTTGAGATGGGGTCTTGTTCTGTTGTCCAGGCTGGAGTGCAGTGATGCAATCTTGGCTCTCTGCAACCTCCACCTCCAGGGTTCAAGCCATTCTCATGCCTCAGCCTCCCGAGTAGCTGAGATTACAGGCACCCACCACCACACCCGACTAATTTTTTTACATTTTTAGTAGAGACAGGGTTTCGTCACGTTGGCCAGGCTGGCCTGGAACGCCTGATCTCGGCCTCCCAGAGTGCTGGGATTACAGGTGTGAGCCACTGCACCTGGCCCTTCTTATTTTTTAATTTTTAGTTTTTTTTGTTTTTTTTTTTTGTTTTTTGAGATGGAGCCTTGCTCTGTTGCCCAGGCTGGAGCGCAGTGGCGCAATCTTGGCTCACTGTGACTTCCGCCTCCTGGGTTCAAGCCATTCTCATGCCTCAGCCTCCTGAGTGACTGAGATTACAGGCACCCACCACCACACCTGGCTAATTTTTGCATTTTTAGTAGAGACAGGGTTTGGTCATGTTGGCCAGGGCAGTCTGGAACTCCTGACCTCAAGTGATCCATCTGTCTCGGCCTCCTGAAGTGCTGGGATTACAGGTGTGAGCCACTGTGCCCAGCCATGATTTTTTTTTTTTAACTTAAATTTTTATTTTTTATTTCCAGGAACATTTTATAATGTTGGATGCATTTTCGGTGCTCATAACTGGAGGTTATGCGTGGAGGATGTTACTAGCATCTGGTGGGCGGAAGCCAGGGTTGCTGCCCAACAACCTATGAAACGCAGGACAGTCCCTACTGCAAAGAATGGTTTTACCCCAAATATCAACACTGCCACCTGTCCTAGAACAATCGCCGTTCCTTTTTTTTGAGACAGAGTCATGCTTTGTCGCCAGGTGCCAGGCTAGAGTGCAGTGGTGCAATCTCAGCTCACTGCAACCTCCGCCTCCTGGGTTCAAGCAATTCTCCTGCCTCAGCCTCCAGAGTGGCTGGGACCACAGATGTGCGCCACCACGCCCAGCTAAATTTTGTATTTTTTTAGTAGAGACGGGGTTTCACCATGTTGGCCAAGATGGTCTCAATCTCCTGACCTCATGATCCACCCACCTTGGCCTCCCAAAGTGCTGGGATTACAGGCGTGAGCCAGCGCGCCAGGCCACCATTCCTTTCTTTCTTTCTTTCTTTTTTTTTCAAGACGGGGTTTCACCATGTTGGTCAGGCTGGTCTTGAACTCCTGACCTCAGGTGATCAACCCGCCTTGGCCTCCAAAGTGCTTGGATTACAGGCGTGAGCCACCACGCCCAGCCTCCTTTTTTCCCGTAACTTGCTTATTAAACAGACTGGGACACCTGGGCTGTGGTAAACCCACCTTCTCCGTTTCTCTGTTGTTTCCTGATGATGTCATTTAACTTGCTATGCTATTTCCTGGAAACTGGAGGTTAGGTCAAGAGACTTGAGCAGGCTGGGCGCAGTGGCTTATACCTGTAATGCCAGCACTTTGGGAGGCTGAGGCAGGTGAATTGCTTGAGGTCAGATGTTTGAGATCAGCCTGGCCAACATGGTGAAAACCTGTCTCTACTAAAAATAGAAAATTAGCAGGGTGTGGTGGCTGGCACCTTTAATCCCAGCTACTAGGAAGGCTGAGGCAGAAGAATCACTTGAACCTGGGAGGCGGAGGTTGCAGTGAGCTGAGACTGCACCATTTTACTCCAGCCTGGAAGACAGAGTTAGACTCTGTTTAAAAAAAAAAGAAAGAAAAAAGTCAGGTTGAGCATTTTGGTAAGGTGTGTGGTGAGGGAAAGTGCTGCACCCCATCAGGTCGGCTTGTCCCTCTACCATTTTTTTTTTTTTTTTGAGATGGAGTCTCACTCTGCCACTGAGGCTGGAGTGCAGTGTCATGATCTTGGCTCAATGCAACCTCCGCCTCCCTGGTTCAAGTGATTCTCCTGCCTCAGCCTCCTGAGTAGCTGGGACTACAGGTGCCCACCACCATGTCTGGCTAATTTTTGTATTTTTAGTAGAGATGGGGTTTCAGCATATTGGCTAGGCTGGTCTTGAACTCCTGACCTCAGGTGATCTGCCTGTCTTGGCCTCCCAGGTGCTGGGATTACAGGTGTGAGCTGCCATGCCCAGCCTGTCCCCCTACCATGATGCGGACCTGCATTGCAGCTAACACTGGAGACAAGCTAGCCTCCATGGTGAACTCCACTCCCCTACTCTCAGCCAGCCTCCTGGCAGGACTCATGCTGGTGCCTTGAGCAGATCTTCTTCCCTAGCACCTTCTCACCTATGCTTTTTTTTTAAGATGAAGTTTTTGCTCTTGTGGACCAGGCTGGAGTGCAATGGCGTGATCTCGGCTCACTGCAACCTCCACCTCCCGGATTCAAGCGATTCTTGTGCCTCAGCCTCCTGAGTAGCTGGGATTATGGGCGCCCACCACCATGCCCAGCTAATTTTTATATTTTTAGTAGAGACGGGGTTTCACCATCTTACCCAGGCCGGTCTCGAACTCCTGACCTTAGGTGATCTGCCTGCTTCGGGCTCCCAAAGTGCTGGGATTACAGGCATGAGCCACCGCGCCTGGCCTCACCTGTTTTATAGTACCTGTAGATGATCGCTGTCTACATCAATGAGTTTTCTGGCTTTTGCAACATGGTGATTTTCTAATTATTTCCTTCTACTTTACTTTTTTTTTTTTTTTTGGACAGAGTTTTGTTCTTGTCCAGGCTGGGGTGCAGTGGTGCAATCTCAGTTCACTGCAGCCTCCATCTCCCATGTTCAACAGATTCTCCTGCCTCAGCCTTTCAAGTAGCTGGCATTACAGGCACCCACCACCACACTCACCTAATCTTTGTGTTTTTAGTAGAGACGGGGTTTCATCATGTTGGTCAGGCTGGTCTCAAACTCCTGACCTCATGTGACCCACCAGCCTTGGCCTCCTAAAGTGCTGGGATTACAGGAATAAGGCACCGCAACCGAGTCTCAGTCTGTTGTCCAGATGCCCAGGCTGGAGTGCAGTGTCGTGATCTCAGCTCACTGCAGCCTCCACCTCCTGGGTTCAAGGGATTCTCCTGCCTCAGCCTCCCAAGTAGCTGGGATTACAGGTGCCCACCACCACACCTGGCTAATTTTTGTATTTTTAGTAGAGACGGGGTTTCATCATATTGCCCAGGCTGCTCTCAAATCCCTGATCTCAGGTGATCCACCCACCTCGGCCTCACAAAGTGTTAGTATTACAGTGGTGTGCCACAATGCTGAGCTAATTTCTGTATTTTAGGTAGAGATGGGGTTTCACCATGTTGGCCAGCTGGTCTCGAAATCCCAACCTGAGCTGATCTGCCCACCTTGTTCTTTTGAAGTGCTAGGATTACAGGCATGAGCCAGAACACCTGGCCTGTAATTATTTATTTGAACTTTTTTCCATACTTTTTTTTTTTTTTTTTTGTAAAGATGGAGTTTAACTATGTTGCCCAGGCTGGTCTTGAACTCCTGGGTTCAAGTGCTCCTCCTACCTTGGTCTCCCTAAGTGCTGGGATTACAGGTGTGAGCCATCATGCCTATCCACAGTTTCTTTATCCATTCGTTGACTGGTGGGCATTTGGATTGGTGCCACATTTTTGCAAGGGCAAATTTTGCTGCTGTAAACATGTATGTACAAGTATTTTTTTTGCAGAATGGCTTCTTTTCCTCTGGGTAGATACCCAGCAGAGGGTTTGCTGGATCAAATGGTAGTTCTACTTTTAGTTCCTTGAGGAATCTCCACACTGTTTTCCATAGTGGTTTTATTAGTTTACATTCCCACCAGCTGCGTAGAAGTGCTCCCTGGTCACTGCGTCCACTAGTAGTCATTGGTATCCACTGTTTTTTTGATTATGGCCATTCTTGCAGGAGTAATGTGGTATCGCATGGTGGTTTTCATTTGCATTTCCCTGCTCATTAGTGATGTGGAGCATTTTTCATGTTTGCTGGCCATTCGTGTATCTTCTTTTCAGACTTGTCTATTCATGTCCTTAGCCCACTTTTTGATGGGATTGTTTGTTTTCTTATTGTTGACTTGTTCGAGTTCATTGTAGATTCTGGATATAGTACTTTCCCAGATGTACAGACTGTGAAGATTTTTTTCCCACTCTGTGGGTTGTCTGTTTACTCTGTTGTTACTTCTGCCATGCAAAAGTTCTTTGTTTTTTTTTAGATGGAGTTTCGCTCTTGTTGGCCAGGCTTCGGTGCAATGGTTCGATCTTGGCTCACTGCAACCTCTGCCTCCCAGATTCAAGTGATTCTCCTGCTTTGGCCTCCCAAGAAGCTGGGATTACAGGCATGTGCCACGACGCCAGGCTAATTTTGTATTTTTAGTAGAGACTGGGTTTCACCATGGATTGGCCAGGCTGGTCTCGAAGTCCTGACCTCAGGTGATCCACCTGCCTCAGCCTCTCAAAATGCTGGGATTACAGCTGTGAGCCACTTCGCCCAGCTGCAAAAGCTCTTTAATTAAGTCTCAGCAATTTATTTTTGTTTTTATTGCATTTGCTTTTGGGATTTCCGTCACGAAATCCTTGCCTAAACCAATGTCTAGAAGGGTTTTTCCAATGTTATCTTCCAGAATTTTTATAGTTTCCGGTCTTAGATTTAAGTCCTTCACCCATCTTGAGTTGATTTTTGTATAAGGTACGGGATGAGGATCCAGTTTCATTCTCTTACATGTGGCTAGCCATTATCCCGGCACCATTTGTTGAAAAGGGTGTTCTTTCCTCACTTTATGTTTTTGTTTGCTTTATCGAAAATCAGTTGGCTGTATGTATTTGGGGTTGGCCGGGGGTGATGGCTCATGCCTGTAATCCCAGTTCTTTGGGTGGCCGAGGCGGTCGGGAATTTGAGACCAGCCTGACCAACATGGAGAAACCCTGTCTCTGCTAAAAATACAAAATTAGCCAGGCATGGTGGTGCATGCCTGTAATCCCAGCTACTCAGGAGGCTGAGGCAGGAGAATCACTTGAACCCAGGAGGCAGAGGTTGCCGTGAGTCAAGATGGTGCCATTGCACTCCAGCCTGCGTAACAAGAGTGAAGCTCCATTTCCAAAAAAAAAAAAAAATGTTGGGATCTGCTGCCTCAGGCCACCTTTCAGCGCCTCCATTTCCTCATTCCTAATATGGGAATAATCTTAGTCCTGATCTCATAACCCCGTGCTCTTAAAAGTGTGGTTTCTGGGCTGGACGAGGTGGCCCAGGCTGGAGTGCAGTGGCACGATCTCAGCTCACTGCAACCTCCGCCTCCCGGGTTCAAGTGATTCTCCTGCCTCAGCCTCCCGAGTAGCTGGGATTACAGGCACCCGCCACTGTGCCCAGCTAAGTTTTGTATTTTTAGTAGAGATGGGGCTTCACCATGTTGGTCAGGCTAATCTCAAACTCCTGACCCCAGGTGATCCACCCACCTCAGCCTCCCAAAGTGCTGGGATTACAGGCTTGAGCCACCACGCCCAGCCTATGTGCCTATTTTTATACCATTACCAGAGCACAGCTATTTCAATGTTTGATTTGCAGTTGGTTGAATCCTCCAATGTGTAACCTGTGGATACAGGGAGGACCGGCTATATACTGTACAGCCTGAATCAGAGAAAAATATAGAACATTTCAGCCTCTGTAGCTGCATTTCCAGCCACAAAGTCTTATAATGATTTTTTTTTTTTTTTTTTTGAGAAAGAGTTTTGATCTGTTGCCCAGGCTAGAGTTCAGTGGCTTGGTCTTGGCTCACTGCAACCTCCGCTTCCCAGGTTCAAGCCATTCTCCTGCCTCAGCCTCTGGAGTAGCTGGGATTATAGGTGTGTGCCATCATGCCCAAAGTGCTGGGATCACAGGTGTGCGCTGTTGTGCCCGAATATTTTTAATGGAAGACATGGTCTCCGTGCTCGATCCAGCTACTTCCGGGCATTGGAGAAATGGGTAGGAGGTGGAGAAAGGGCTTCTGGGTTCCCTCCCAACAATGAAGACCCCATGGCTGGTCCTGGGACTCTGCTATGACTTGTACTGCCAGCTGGGATTCATTCTTGGGCACTGCCTGCCTGTAAGTCTCATTAATTCTTGGAGGTACTTCTCAGGGCTGGGGCTCAGCTGGTATTTCCAGGCCGGCTGGAGCTGCTGCTGCCTCTCTTCTCCCAACCTCGGTCACACTCAGGGCACTGTAAAGTCCCATGAAAAGAGATGGATGGCCCAGGTTCTGCCTCCTCCAGCTTCATGATCCTGGGGTGAAGATGTGACAGGAAAGCCATCCCCATCCAGACGCCAAAGAAAGAATTCAGGGCGAGTCCGTAAAGTGGAAGCAAATTTATAGGAAAGTAAAGGACTAGCCAGGCACGGTGGCTCATGCCTGTAATCTCAGCATTTTGGGAGGCCAAGGTGGATGGATCACCAGGTTAAGAGATAGAGACCATCCTGGCCAACATGGCGAAACCTTGTCTCGCTGGGTGTGGTAGTGCACGCCTGTACTCTGGAGGCTGAGGCAGGAGAATCTCTTTAACCCAGGAGGCCAAGATTGTGCCACTGCATTCCACCCTGGTGACAGAGCAAGACTCTGTCTAAAAAAAAAAAAAAAGGAATGGAATAAAAGAATGGCTACTCCATAGACAGAGCAGCCTCAAGGGCTGCTGGTTGCCCATGTTTACGGTTATTTTTATTTTTGAGACGGAGTCTCTGTGTCGCCCAGGCTGGAGTGCAGTGACGCGATCTCAGCTCACTGCAACCGATGAGCTTCCTGGGTTCAAGTGATTCTCCTGCCTCAGCCTCCCGAGTAGCTGAGATTACAGGGGCATGCCACCACACTTGGCTAATTTTTTTTTTTTTAAAGATGTGGTTTCACCACCTTGGTTAGGCTGGTCTTGAACTCCTGACCTCGGGTGATCTGCCCGCCTTGGCCTCCAAAGTGCTTGGATTACAGGCGTGAGCCACCACGCCTGGCTGCTGTTTTTTTTTTTTTTATAGAGACGGGGTTTCACCATGTTGGCCAGGATGGCCTTGATCTCTTGACCTCGTGATCCACCCACCTCGGCCTCCCAAAGTGCGGGATTATAGGCGTGAGCCACCACACCCGGCCTAATGTTTGTATTTTTAGTAGAGATGGGTTTTCACCATATTGGCCAGGCTGGTCTGGAACTCCTGACCTCAGGCAATCCGCCCACCTCGGCCTCCCAAAGTGCTGGGATTACAGGTGTGAGCCACCATAAATGAAGTCACCTTTCTTCACTTTTACAGCCCAGGGCCTTCCACCGAGAAAATATAATGTTGATTGAACTAGGAAATAAACTCAGAGAGGTGGAGTCACTTTCTGAATGCCACACAGCAGGGCTGGCATTAGACTTCAGGGCTCTCTGAGCCTTTTTCTTTTCCCTTCTTGTTCTAGGCCTTCCTGGGATGAGAGTGCAAAATTTAAGAGAAGGCCAAAGAGCTCAGTCATAAGATAATTGATATTTAAATTAATTTAAAAGTTAAAACCGAAAAATTAACATAAAAACTAAACAAAAGACCAAAATATTAAAAAGAAACATCTTTTAAACATAAGATCTGACCCTGAGCTTGCACGACGCATCTGACCTTAATCCATGTGTTGGCGGATTCGCCTTTATTTAAAACTGTGATGTTTTGTTCATCATAGATTTACTTTTTCCCATTGATTTGGATGTTTAACAAATACTGAATTAGTTTATTATTTATCTTGATGACTGAGTTTTTGCGCCCAAGATGCTCACCCTAGTCCGGACCCAGTTTCTGTCTCTTCTCCTCCTGCAGCACCGGGACAATCCTTTGGGGAAACTGAGGCAAGGAGGAGCGTATGTATGGGAGGATGGTGGCGGGGGCTGTGGGGAGCTCTTCTGGGCAAACGGAGCTCCCTGGGCTGCGCCAAGCGCTGACCTTTGCTTATCTACCGCGTTTGAAGCCGCTAATGAAGTCCCCCGCCTTGCAGAGACCTTTCCCAGGGCGGGCGCACCGCCTGCGGGGCAGAGATAGCGGCGGTCACCCTGACAGCGGCGACCTTTTCCGGCTGGAGGGAAACGGGAGGCGGGAAAGGGCGCGGCAACCGCGACGTCTAGCCGGTCTGGGCGGAGGAGGATGTAGCTCCAGGG
>PVKP010033171.1:0-25251 GCA_004027715.1 Plecturocebus donacophilus | reverse complement strand
TTTTTTTTTTTTTGCTTAGAATTGACTTGGCTATGCGGGCTCTCTTTTGGTTCCATATGAATTTTAAGGTGGTTTTTTCCAGTTCTGTGAAGAAGGTCATTGGTAGCTTGATGGGGATAGCATTGGATCTGTAAATTACTTTGGGCAGTATGGCCATTTTCACGATATTGATTCTTCCTAACCATGAACATGGAATGTTTCCCCATCTGTTTGTGTCCTCTCTTATTTCATTGAGCAGTGGTTTGTAGTTCTCCTTGAAGAGGTACCTTACGTTCCTTGTTAGTTGTATTCCTAGGTATTATATTCTCTTTGTAGCAATTGTGAATGGCAGTTTGTTCTTGATTTGGCTCTCTTTAAGTCTGTTATTGGTGTATAGGAATGCTTGTGATTTTTGTACATTGATTTTGTATCCTGAGACTTTGCTTAAGTTGCTTACCAGTTTCAGGAAATTTGGAGCTGAGACAAGGGGGTCTTCTAGATATACAATCATGTCGTCTGCAAATAGAGACAATTTTACTTCCTCCTTTCCTATGCGAATACCCTTTATTTCTTTTTCTTGCCTGATTGCTCTGGCTAGAACTTCCAGTACTATATTGAATAGGAGTGGTGAGAGAGGGCATCCTTATCTAGTGCCGGATTTCAAAGGGAATGTTTCCAGTTTTTGCCCATTCAGTATGATACTGGCTGTTGGTTTGTCGTAAATAGCTTTTATTATTTTGAGATACATTCCCTCAATACCTAGTTTATTGAGGGTTTTTAGCATAAATGGCTGTTGAATTTTGTCAAAGGCCTTCTCTGCATCAATTGAGATAATCATGTGGGTTTTGTCTTTGGTTCTGCTTATGTGGTGAATTACATTTATAGACTTGCATATGTTGAACCAGCCTTGCATCCCCAGGATGAATCCTACTTGATCATGGTGGATAAGCTTTTTGATGTGCTGTTGCAATCGGCTTGCCAGTATTTTATTGAAGATTTTTGCATCTATGTTCATCATGGATATTGGCCTGAAGTTTTCTTTTCTTGTTGAGTCTCTGCCAAGTTTTGGTATCAGGATGATGTTGGTCTCACAAAATGATTTGGGAAGGATTCCCTCTTTTTGGATTGTTTGGAATAGTTTTAGAAGGAATGGTACCGGCTCCTCTTTGTATGCCTGGTAGAATTCGGCTGTGAACCCATCTGGACCTGGGCTTTTTTTGTGTGGTAGGCTCTTAATCGCTGCCTCAACTTCCGACCTTGTTATTGGTCTATTCAGGGTTTCAACTTCTTCCTGGTTTAGACTTGGGAGGAGGCAAGTGTCCAGGAATTTATCCATTTCTTCTAGGTTTACCAGTTTATGTGCATAGAGTTGTTTGTAATAATCTCTGATGAGGGTTTGAATTTCTGTGGAATCTGTGGTGATATCTCCTTTATCGTTTTTTATTGCATCTATTTGGTTATTCTCTTTTCTTTTTTATTAATCTGGCTAGTGGTCTGTCTATTTTGTTGATCTTTTCGAAAAACCAGCTCTTGGATTTGTTGATTTTTTCAAGGGTTTTTTGTGTCTCTATCTCCTTCAGTTCTGCTCTGATCTTAGTTATTTCTTGTCTTCTACTAGGTTTTGAGTTTTTTTGATCTTGCTCCTCTAGCTCTTTCAATTTTGATGATAGGGTGTCAATTTTAGATCTCTCCTTGCTTCTCATATGGGCATTTATTGCTATATATTTTTCTGTAGAGACTGCTTTAAATGTGTCCCAGAGATTCTGGTATGTTGTGTCTTCTTTCTCGTTGGTTTCGAAGAACATCTTTATTTCTGCCTTCATTTCATTGTTTATCCAGTCCACATTCAAGAGCCAGTTGTTCAGTTTCCATGAAGCTGTGCGGTTCTGAGTTAGTTTCTGAATTCTTAGTTCTAACTTGATTGCACTGTGGTCTGAGAAACTGTTATAATTTCCGTTCTTTTGCATTTGCTGAGGAGTGATTTACTTCCGATTATGTGGTCAATTTTAGAGTAGGTGTGATGTGGTGCTGAGAAGAATGTATATTCTGTGGATTTGGGGTGGACTGTTCTGTAAATGTCTATTAAGTTTGCTCGTTCCAGGTCTGAGTTTTAAGTCCTGAATATCCTTGTTAATTTTCTGTCTGGTTGATCTGTCTAATGTTGACAATGGGGTGTTAAAGTCTCCCACTATTATTGTGTGGGAGTCCAAGTCATTAAGAACTTGCCTTATGTATCTGGGTGCTCCTGTATTGGGTGCATATATATTTAGGATCGTTAGCTCTTCTTGTTGCATTGATCCCTTTACCATTATATAACATCTTTCTTTGTCCCGTTTGATCTTTGTTGGTTTAAAGTCTATTTTATCAGAGACGAGAATTGCAACTCCTGCTTTCTTTTGCTCTCCATTTGCTTGGTAAATCTTCCTCCATCCCTTTATTTTGAGCCTTTGTGTATCCTTGCATGTTAGATGGGTTTCCTGGATACAGCACACTGATGGGTTTTGGCTTTTTATCCAATTTGCCAGTCTATGTCTTTTGATTGGGGCATTTAGTCCATTTACATTTAAAGTTAATATTGTTATGTGTGAATTTGATCCTGCCATTTTGATGCTAGCTAGCTGCTTTGCCTGTTAGTTGCAGATTTTTCATTGTGTTGATGCTCTTTACCATTTGTTATGTTTTTGGAGTGGCTGGGACTGGTTGTTCCTTTCTATGTGTAGTGTCTCTTTCAGGAGCTCTTGTAAAGCAGGCCTGGTAGTGATGAAATCTCTCAGTACTTACTGGTTCACAAAGGATTTTATTTTTCCTTCACATATGAAGCTCAATTTGGCTGGATACAAAATTCTGGGTTGAAAGTTCTTTTCTTTAAGGATGTTGAATATTGGCCCCCATTCTCTTCTCGCTTGTAGGGTTTCTGCTGAAAGGTCTGCTGTGAGTCTGATGGGCTTCCCTTTGTGGGTAACCCGACCCTTCTCTCTGGCTGCCCTTAGCATTTTCTCCTTCATTTCAACCCTGGTAAATCTGACAATTATGTGCCTTGGGGTTGCTATTCTTGAGGAATATCTTTGTGGTGTTCTCTGTATTTCCTGGACTTGAATATTGGCCTGTCTTGCTAGGTTGGGGAAGTTTTCCTGGATGATATACTGAAGAGTATTTTCCAGCTTGGATTCATTCTCTTCGTCACATTCGGGTACACCTATCAAATGTAGATTAGGTCTTTTCACATAGTCCCATATTTCTTGGAGACTTTGTTCATTCCCCTTTACCCTTTTTTCTCTAATCTTGCCTTCTCGCTTTATTTCATTGATTTGATCTTCGACCTCTGATATCCTTTCTTCTGCTTGGTCAATTCAGCTGTTGAAAGTTGTGCATGCCTTGCGAAGTTCTCATGTTGTGTTTTTCAGCTCCATCAATTCACTTATATTCCTCTCTAAGTTGTCCATTCTCATTAGCATTTCGTCAAATCTTTTTTCAAGGTTCTTAGTTTCTTTGCATTGGGTTAGAACATGTTCTTTTAGCTCACAGAAGTTTCTTATTACCCACCTTCTGAAGCCTGATTCAGTCATTTCATCACACTCCGTCTCTGTCCAGCCTTGTTCCCTTGCTGGCGAGGGGTTGTGATCCCTTGTTGGAGGAGAGGTGTTCTGGATTCGGGTATTTTCATCCTTTTTGCGCTGGTTCCTTCCCATCTTTGTGTATTTATCCTCCTGTCATCTCTGTAGTTGCTGACTTTCAGATTGGGCCTCTGAGTGGACGTCTAGTTTGTTGATGATCAAGTTATTTCTGTTTCGTAGTTTTCCTTCTAACAGTCTGGCCCCTCTGCTGTAGGACTGCTGAAGTCCACTCCAGGCCCTGCTTCCTGGGGATCACCTGCAGCAGCTTCAGAACAGGAAAGGCTGCTACCAGTTTCTTCTTCTTCTGCTATCTTTGTCCCAAAAGGATGCCCACCAAATGTCAGTCTGATCTCTCCTTTGTGAGGTGACTCTTTGGATATATGGGGGTCAGGGAGCTGCTTGAGGAGACAGTCTGTCCTTTATAGGAGCTCAAGTGCTGAGTTGTGAGCTCCGTTGTCCATTCAGAGCTGCTGGGCAGGTACGTTTAAGTCTACTGCAGCAGAACTCATATACCCCTTTTTTTCCCCCCAGGTGTTCTGTCTCAGGGAGTTAGGGCTTTATGTATGAGTTTCCGGTGTGCTGCTGCCTTTTTTTTTTTTTTTCTTTTCAAGGCTGCCCTGCCCAGCAAGGAGGCAGCCCAGTCACTGCCTGCCTGCAGGGGCTTTGCTGAGCTGCTGTGGGCTCTTCCCAGCTGCCATGTGAACTTCTCTGCAATCCCGTTTATATAGGTTTAATTAGAACTGCCACAGCAATAGTGGCCCACCTCTGTAATGACGGGTTGCCTCGGTAACAGCAGGCTGCCTCCGCAATGGCGGGCTACCTCTGCAGTGGTGGAGTGTCCCCTAATGGCGCACGCCCCTCCCCCACAGAACTGGACTGTCCCTGGTTCAGCTGTGCCCGCTGCTAAACTCTCAACCGAGAACGTTTCCAATTGCTGTTTTAGCCAAGCCTGATCACCTGGCTCGCTGTCTCAGAGCTTTTTTTTTAGTTAAATGGTTGACTCTCAGGTGTTCCAGTCGCCTGTTGAAAAGGCACCGGGATCTGTGTGATTTCCCCTGCGGAGACACACTGCTCAGGCTGAAACAGCAGCGCTGAGATTCGTAGTGCTTTCTTGCCTGGGAATCTCCTGGGCTGGCTCCCTGATTCAGTCCCCTTTTTAATCTGCCTTCCCGTAGCTCCACTCGCCAGTTAAAAGGGCACGCAGACCAGTGTATTTTCTATGGAGAACCGCCGTGCCGGGGTGCCAGCAAAGCAGCCACGGTGGCCAAAACAGCTGCGCTGGCCGAAACAGTCACACCGGCCAAAACAGCCGCACTGGCGACCTGTGGGGCTGCTCCGCCTGGGAATCTCCTGGTCTGGGGGGTAATAAAAATCCATCTGGAAATGCGGCATCCACTCACCCTCTGCACTTTCACTGTGAGCTGCAATCCTGAGCTGCTCCTAATCGGCCATCTTGGGACATCCATCTCCAGATGTTTTAATGATGGACATTCTAAGTGGCTTGAGATGATATCTCATTGTGGTTTTGATTTACATTTCTCTAATGATCAGTGATGATGAGCATTTTTTTCATGTTTGTTGGCCTCATATATGTCTTCTTTTGAAAGGAGTCTGTTCATAGCCTTTGCCCACTTTTGAATGTGTTTGTTTTCTTATAAATCTGTTTTAATTCTTTGTAAATTCTGAATATAACCCTTTGTCAAATGAGTAGATTGCAAAATTTTTCCCCATTCTGTTGGTTGCTGGTTCACTCTAATGATTGTTTCTGTTGCTGTACAGAAGCTCTGGAGTTTAATTAGGTCCCATTTGTCTATTTTGGCTTTTGGTGTTTTAGTCATGAAGCCCATCCTTATGCTTATGTCCTGAATGGTTTTGCCTAGGTTTTCTTCTAGGGTTTTTGTGGTAATAGGTCTTATGACTAACTCTTTAATCCATCTGGAGTTAATTTTACTGTAAGGTGACAGGAAGTGGTCCAGTTTCTGCTTTCTGCACATGGCTAGCCAGTTTTCCCAACACCATTTATTAAACAGGGAATCCTTTCCCCATTGCTTGTTCTTGTCAGATTTGTCAAATATCAGATGCTTGTAGATGTGTGGTGTTGCCTCTGAGGCCTCCGTTCTGTTCAATTGGTCTATATCTCTGTGTTGGTACAAGTACCATGCTGTTTTGATTATTGTAGCCTTGTAGTATAGTTTAAATTCAGGTAGTGTGATGCTTCCCACTTTATTCTTTTTGCTTAGGATTGTCTTCCTATGTGGGTTGTCTTTTGGTTTCATAGGAAGTTTAAAGTGTTTTATTTCCAGTTCTGTGAAGAAAGTCATTGGTAGCTTGATGGGGATAGTGTTGAATCTATAAATTACTTTGGACAGTATGGCCATATTCACAATATTGATTCTTCCCAACCATGAGGATGGAATGTTTTTCCATCTGTTTGTGTCCTCTCTTATTTCCTTGAGCAGTGGTTTGTAATTCTCCTTGAAGAGATCCTTTACATCCTTCGTTCGTTGTATTCCTAGGTATTGTATTCTCTTTGCAGCAATTGTGAATAGGAGTTCACTGTTAATTTGGCTCTTTGTTAGCCTGTTATTACTATATAGGAATTCTTGTGATTTCTTGCATATTGATTTTGTATCCTGAGACTTTGCTGAAGTTGCTTATCAATTTCAGGAGATTTTGGGCTGAGACAATGAAGTCTTCTAAATATACAATCATGTTGTCTGCAAATGGGGACAATTTGACTTTCTCCTTTCCTAATTGAATACACTTTATTTATTATCTTTCCCTGATTGTCCTGGCTAGAACTTCCAATACTATATTGAATAGGAGTGGTGACAAAGGTCATCCTTTTCTAGTGCCAGATTTCAATGAGAATGCTTCCTGTTTTTGCCCATTCAGTATGATATTGGTTCTGGGTTCGTCATAAATAGCTTTTATTATTATGAGATATATTCCTTCGATATCTAGTTTATTGAGAGTTTTTAGCATAAATCACTGTTGAATGTTGTCGAAGGCCTTCTCTGCATCTATTGAGATAATCATGTGGTTTTTGTCTTTGGTTTTGTTTATGTGGTGGATTACGTGTATAGACTTGCATATGTTGAACCAGCCATGCATTTTCGGGATGAAGACTATTTGATTGTGATGGATAAGCTTTTTGACGTGCTGTTGCAATTGGTTTGCCTGTATTTTATTAAAGATTTTTGCAACTATGTTCTACATGGATATTGGCCTGAAGTTTTCTTTTCTTGTTGAGTCTCTGCCTGGTTTTGATATCAGGATGATGATCTCATAAAATGATCTGGGAAGGATTCCCTCTTTTTGTATTGTTTGGAATAGTTTCAGAAGGAATGGTTCCAGCTCCTCTTTGTATGTCTGGTAGAATTCAGCTGTGAACCCTTCTGGACCTCGATTTTTTTGGTGGGTAGGCTATTAATTGCTGCCTCAACTTCAGTCCTTGTTATTGGTCTATTCAGGACTTCAATCTCTTTTTGGTTTAGTCTTGGGAGGGTGCAAGTGTCCAGAAATGTACCCATTTCTTCTAGATTTACTGGTTTATTTGCATAGAGGTGTTTGTAGTAATCTCTGATGTAGTTTCTCTTTCTGTAGGATCAATGGTAATATCTCCTTTATCATCTTTATTGTACCTATTTTAATCTTCTCCCCTTTCTTTTTTATTAGTCTGGCTAGAAGTATGTATATTTTGTTGATTTTTTCAAAAAACCATCTCCTGAATTTATTGACTTTTTGAAGGGTTTTTTTGTGTCTCTATCTCCTTAAGTTCTGCTCTGATCTTAGTTATTTCTTGTCTTCTGTTAGCTTTTGAATTTGTTTGATTTTGTTCCTCTAGTCCTTTTAATCGTGATGTTAGTGTGTTGATTTTAGATCTTTCCTCTATTCTCTGGTGGGTATTTTTTGCTATAAATTTCCCTCTAGACACTGCTTTAAATATGACCCAGAGATTCTGGTGCATTGTGGCTTCATTCTCATTTTAATAGTGTCTCCATCCACAATGAATATGTGCCCACTTTCTGGGCTCACACAATGGCTGGTGTTCATCTTCCTCTGTCTACAGTGTGGTAGCATTCCTGCCACAGATTGCAGACCAGCTCACGGAGCTGTATGTTTTGGGCTGCAGGAAGATGTCTGCCCAAAGGCCATTTTGGCAGTAGCTGGCAGATGAGCATTTCCTGCAGATGTCAGTCACATTGTATCCTAGATATAAAGGACATCATCACTCTGAACTGATGGTTAAGATCCCTATGTCAGGTGCATTATTGGAAAGCAGATTATGTTTCTTCCTGCCCAGGACAAGTTGCTAGTGCAGCCCCCTCCCCTAAGAGCTCAGCATATCAAACCAAAAACTCCCTTCACCATTCCCATCAGGATGGGTGATTTAATTAAGGTTAAGTCTAATTAAGGTCAAATCTAATTAAGGTTAAATCTAATTAGTGTTTCATTCTTAGAGTACCCCAGGGTAAGCTGGCTCTTAGGCATCCCCTACTGTACTGTAGACCAACTTCCCACCAAATAAAAACCTGCTGACACAGCATAGTGCTAATGTGCAAGATAAGCTTTCTGAGACCTCTGCATTCCTAGCTCACAGAAGATAGTGTGCCAAGACATATGGCCAATGCATCACTACCATAAGCAGCACTTGAGAAAGTCACCACACAAAAGTTATGTATAGCCAAAGAACTCATAGAGAACCCTGGCACCTTGAGAGCACCCAGATACGGATCCAAAAGATTATACATGACATACATTACAGTAATCCCACTGAGGAATTTTTATCTATACAATAGCAAGTTCAAAACTAAGAAGTGACATCTTCTTCAAATGAGAAGGAACCAGTGCAAGAACTCTGGCAGTACAGTAAGAGAGATTGTTTTGACATCCCCAAAGGACATCAGTATATCTATAGCAATGGATGCCAAACTAAATGAACATTTGGAAATGACAGATAGAGAATTGAAAACATAGATTGTAAGGTAGTTCAATTAGATTCAAGAAAAGTTGAAAACCAACACAAATAATTTTTTTTAAATTCAGGATATAAAAGATGAGATAAATTTATTTAAAAACCAGAACTTCTGAATATTAAAAATGTACTAAATGAATTTAAAGCACAGTTGAAACTAACAATATACTAGATGAAGCATAAGAAATAATTTCAGAGCTTGAAGACTGGTCTTTTTAATTAACACTGTCAGACAAAAATTTTAAAAAAATTTTTTTAAATAACATCTTCAAGAAATATAACATTATGTAAAGCAACCAAAACCACAATGCATGGCCATTTCTGAGGGAGAAGAAAAAAAGTAAAGAATTCGGAAAACATATTTGAGGGAATAATTCAGGAACTTTATTCCTGATCTTGTTAGAGTTGTAGACATCCAAGTACCAGAAATTCTGAGAACACCTGTGAGATACCACAGAAGATGAATATCATCAAGGCATATAATTATCTGATTATCCAAATTCAATATGTGAAACAAAAATCTGAAAAGCAGCTACAGAGAAGCATCAAATCACCTACAATGGAAGTCCCACTAATAGTGGACTTCTCTGTAAAAACCTAACAAGCCAGTAGAGATTGAGAGCCTGTTTTTTGCTTCTGGAAAAAAAAGGAAAGAATTTGTAATTTACACACTGCCAATTAAGCTTTTAAAAAAATAAAATAAAATAAAAGTATTTCCCAGTAAAGCAAATGCTAAGGGAATTCATCATCATTGAACCAGCCCTACAAGAAAGGCTCAAAGGAGTACTAAATTTGAAAACAAAAGGATCACTCTGACATCATAAAAGCACATGTAAGTGCAAAACTCACAGATCTTATCTGGCAATTACATAATTAAGACTACAAAGTACATAGCTAATATCAATATGACAGAAACAAAACCTCATATATCAGTACTAACATTGAATGTAAATGGCCTAAAAACGCCACTTAAAATATATAGGCTGCATATTGGATAAAAAATCAAGACCCAACTAACTATTGCCAAATACACCCACCTACTGGTTACAGACACAAAGCAAAAGGGATGTAGCACACAAATGGAACAGAAAACTGAGCTATTCTTATATCATATAAAACAGACTTTAAGCAAACAACAGTACACAAAAAACCAAGAAGGGTATTCTATAATGAGAAAGGAAACTATACTTAATATATATGCACTCAATACATGAGAACCAAATTCATGAAACAAATATTACTAGATCTAAGAAAATAAATAGAAAGTAATACAAAAAATAGTGAGAAACTTAAATAACTCACTGACAATACTGGACAGATTATCAAGTCATGAAATTAATAAACTCTGGACTTAAATTGGATCCAGACTAAAGGAACCAAATAGATATTTACATAACATGTGACCCAATAATGACAGGATGTACATTTTTCTCATATGCATATGGAAAATTCTCCCAAACTAATCACATGCTTGGCCATATAGCAAGGCTCAACACACTTTAAAAAATAAAAATTTTATCAAATATCTTATTGGACTACTGTGGGATAAATGTTGAAATCAGTATGAAGAGGAACTCTCAAAACAACACAGATATATGGGAATTAAACAACTTGCTCCTGAATGACTTTTGGGTAAACAATGAAATTATGGCAGAAATAAAATAATATTTCTGAAACAAATGAAAAGAGAGACACAGTATGCCAAAGCTACTGGGATGCAACAATAGCAGTATTAACAGGAAAGATTGTGGCATTAAATGTCTTCATCAAAATGGTGTAAAAATCCCAAAATAACAACCCAATATTCCACTTCAAGGAACTAGAAAAACAAGAAAAGCAACTAAACCTAAAGTTAGCAGAATAAAAGAAATAACAAACATTGGAGCAGCACTAAATAAAATTAAGATTAAAATAAGTATACAATCACTAAAATGAAAAGTTTGTTCTTTGAAAAGATAAACAAAATTGACAGACCAACAGCTAAATTAACTGAGAAGACAGTAGACTCAAACACAATCAGACATGATAGAGTTCACATTACAATTGATATCACAGAAACACAAAAGATCAAGAGAGACTACTATGAACACAAACTAGAAATCCTAGAAAACATGGATGCTTCCTGGAAACACAGAATCTCCCAAGATTAAACCAGAAAGAAATGGAAATCCTAAACAGATCAATAACAAGTAATGAATTTGAATCAGTAATATAAAATATTCCAACAAATATGGCCCAGGACCAGATTGATTTACAACTGGATTTTACCAGACATACAAAAAGAACTTGTTCCTATCTTACTTAAACTATGACAAAACATTAAGGAAGAACAATACCTCTCTAACTCATTCTATGAAAGCTGTATTACCTAATACAAATATCATGCAGGGAAAGAATAAAGAAATAAGACCACAAGCTAAAATGCCTGGTGCATATTGATTCATAAATCCACAATAAAATACTAGCAAATTTAAGCAAACAGCACATCAAGCCATATGAGTTTGATCCCAGAGATTCGAGGATGGTTCAATATATGCAAATCAATAATGTAATTCACCACATAAACAGAACTAAAAACAAACACTAAATGATCATCTCAATTGATAAATAAAAAACGACTTGATAAAATCCAACATTTCTTCACAACCAGCTAGGCATTGAAATTACATACCTAAAATTAATCTAGAAATAGAAATTCCATTTGATCTGGCAATCTGATTATTGGGTATACACCCAAAATATTATAAATTGTTCTATTATAAAGACACATACACATGTATGTTCATTGTGACACTCTTTATAATAGCAAAGACCTGGAACCAACCCAAATACCCATCAATGATAGATTGGACAAATAAAATTTGGCACATATACACTATGGAATACTACACACCCATAAAAAAGGATTATTTCATGTTCTTTGTAGGGACATGGATAAATCTGGAAACCATCATTCTCAGCAAACGGACACAGGAACAGAAGACCAAATACCACATGTTCTCACTCATAGGTGGGTGTTGAATGATGAGAACACGTGAACACAGGGAGTGAAGCATCACCCACTGGGATCTGTTGGTGGGGGCTAAGAGAGGGATAACATGGGAAGAAATGCCATATATAGGTGATGGCAGGATGGAGGCAGGAAACCACCTTGTCATGTATGTACCTATGCAACAATCCTGCATGATCTGCACATATATCCCCGAACCTAAAGTACAATTAAAAATAATAATAATAAAGAAGACTGAGAGAGAAAAAGCCATCTATGACAAACCCATAGCCAACATTATACTGACTGAGGAAAAGGTTAAAGCATTCCTCGAAGAACTGAACAAACACAAGGATGTCCACTCTCACCACTCCTATTCAACACAGTACTGGAAGTTCTAGCCAGAAGAAAGGGATACAAATTTAAAAAGAAGTAACCAGGTTATCTCTGCTTGTTGATGACATATCTATAAAAACCTAGAAATTCCATAAAATTCCTATGCTTGGTAAACAATTTTAGTAAAGTTTTAGGATACAGAATCAATGTAAATAAAATCATAGCATTTCTGTACACCAATAAAATTTAAGCCAAGAAACAAATAAAAATTTCATTTCACTTACAACTAGCCATTTACAAAAATAAAATACTAAGAATATGTTTAACCAAGGAGGTTAAAGATCACTATAAGGAGAAATACAAAACACTGATGAAATAAATCGTAGATGAGAGAAACAGAAAAAAAATTTTATGCTCATGGACTGGATGTATTATTAGTTAAAACGACCATACTGCCAAAAGCATTCTACAGATTAAACATAATTTCTATTGTTACAAACACAATTTTTCACAGAATTAGAAAAAATTTCTAGAATACATATGGATCCAAAAAAGAGCCTAAATAGTCAAATAAATTTTAGTAAGAAGAAAAAAGCCAGAAGTATCACGTTATCCAATTTCAAAATATACTAAAAAGCTATAGTAATATAAACAGCATGGTAATGGTGCAAAAATGGAGACACAGAATGTAACCAAATAGAGAACCAAGAAATAAAGCCACCCTATAACAAATTGAACTTTGACAATGCTGACAAAAGTAAACAATGAGGAAAGGACACCAAATACTGCTTTATTGAATAGGAATAAAAAGTTCTGGGAAAATTGTCTAGCAATATTTAGAATAAGGAAACTGGACCCTTCTCTCTCACCATATACAAAAATGAAGTAAAGTTATATTTATGACTTAAATGTAAGACCTCAAACAAGAAAAATCTTAGCAAAAAAAAATAGAAAAAAAAACTCTTCTGACATTGTCCTTGGGAAAGAATTTATGACCAAGATCTCAAAAGCAAATGCAACAAAAATAAACGTAGACAAATGGGACTTAATTAAACTAAAAAGATTTTGTACAACAAAAGAAATAATCAGCAGAGTAAAAAAAACAAACTATAGAACAGAAGAAAATATTTGCAAATTATGCCGCTGAAAATGGTCTAATATCCACAGTCTACAAGAAACTCAAACAAATCAACCAGAAGAAAACCCAACCCCATTAAAAAGTGAGTATAAAACATGAACAGACATTTCTAAAAAGAAGACATGCAATTGACTAAAAAAATATATGAAAAGGTGTTCGACACCACTAGTAATCAGAGAAATGTAAATTAAAACCACAAATGAGATACAGCAGACAGAATGGCTATTTTTTAAGGCAAAAAATAACAGTTGTTGGTAAGAATGTAAAAAAAAAAAAGGAATGCTTATACACTGTTGGTATATTGTAAAGTAGTACAATTTCTATGGAAAACAGTATGAATTTTTCTCAAGGAACCAAAATAAAACTACCATTCGACATGGCATTTCCACTCCTGACTAACCAAGAGAAAAGAAATCATTAGATCAAACTTGTATGTTGTGTTTATTGTAACACTATTTACAATAACAGTCATGGAATGAACCTAAATTTTTATCAATGGTTGACTGAATAAAGAAATGTGATATATAAACACCACAGAATACTATACGGACAAAAAAATGAAATCATGTATTTTGCACCCACGTGGATTTAGCTTGAGGCCATTATCCTAAGTGAAATAACTCAGAAACAGAAAGTCCGTTTCTCACTTATAAGTGTGAAGTAAACAATGGATATACATGGACAAGTAGATGGAAGTAATTGAACCTGGCAACTCCCAAATGGGGAAGGGTGGGAGGTAGATGAGGGCTGAGACATTACCTATTAGATTAAAGGTTCACTGTTTGCATAATGGTACACTAGAAACCCAAACCTCACCATTACACAATATATTCATGCAACAACATGCACAAGTACCTTTTGAATATAAAATAATGAAAAATAAAACAAAATAAACATAAGACTTGACTGAAATTTCCAGAGGAAAATAGAAAACACTTGTGACATTGGTTTTGGCAATTATTTTTTTGCGCACATCTTTGAAAACACAGGCTAAGAAAACAAAAATAAACAAATTGATTTATATTAAACTAAAAATCATTTGCAAAGCAAAGAAAACAATGTAAAATAAAAAGGCAAAAGACTGAATGGGATAAAATATTTATAAAACATAGTTAAAACAGAGTTAATATTCAAAATATACAAGGAATTTGTAGAATTATCACTAATAAATAATTTCAAAATGGGCAAACAATCCAAATAGACATTTTTGTAATGAAGGCAAACAACTGACTCCTAGGCATATGAAAAACAACAACAACCCTAATCATCAGTTAAATGCACATCAAAACCATGATGAGATATCACCTCCCACCCAATAGCATAGCTATTATTTTTTATTATACTTTAAGTTCTGGGGTACATGTACAGATTATGCAGGATTGTTAGATAGGTATACACATGCCATGGTGGTTTGCTGCCTCCATCCCCTCATCACCAACATTAGGTATTTTATATGTATGTATATGCATGTGTATGTGTGTGTGTGTGTATGTGCATCTGTGTGTGCCTCTGTGTGTGTGTAAGGTTACTAATATTAGGGTACTCCAGAGAAGCAGAAGAAATTCCTTCTCCTTTTCTGGAGTATCCTAATAAAGCCACTTTGGAAGACAATCTCAAGGTTTCTAACAATGCAAAAAATACTGTGTTCCTTGGTACTACCTAATTGAATAGAAAACCTGTGTCTATTGAAATGGTGCACATAAATGATTATAACAGCTTTGTTCAAATATAACAATATTTGGAAACAACCAAGATGTCCTTTACTAGGTAAATAAATAAAACATGATGGTACATACTTACAATAAAATATTATTCAGAGATAAAAAGAAATGAGTTACCAAGCCACAAAAAGACATGGAAGAAACTTAAATGCTTATTCTGATGTGAAAGAAGAAAGTATAACAAGGCTACATAATTTAGATTCTAGATATATGATGTTAGAGAAAACGCAAAAGTATACAAATAGTAAAAAAAAATCTGTGGTTTCCAGTAGGAGTGCGGAGAATGTAGAAATAAGTGATGCACAGTTTTTAGAGTGGTAAAAGCTATTCTGTGTGATATTGTAATGATAGTTCCATACAATTATGCATGTGTCAAAATGCTGTAGAACTGTACAATATGAACACTAAACTGTGGACTTTAGTTAATAATATATCAATATTGGCTCACCAGTCATAAAACATGTACCCTAGTAGTGCAAGAAAGAGGGACTATCCATGGACATTCTGTACTATCTGCTCAATCTTTTGGTAAATCTATAACTGTTCTAAAAATGAAATCTGTGAATAAAAAATAAATCCAACAGCACACAAGGCCTTGGCATCTTTTCCTACAAAATGGGTCAAAGTAAGTTGTTGCTAGGAAATATAGAAATGATAAAAAGACCTGGATCATAAAATACCCTCAGCAATGTTTGATGCCCTAACTCCTTTTTTTCTTCTGACTTAGAAAGGATTACAGACCTACATCAGTTAGCACCTATTAGCTATCTACTAGAAAATCAAAAAAGCTCACTCGGGATAAAGTACAAATTGCTATATACATGTGTTAACTTTAGAGAAATATTTAAATAAATTATGCCATATTAAAATTCTGGGATATTAAATCCTTAACATTTTTGATTCTTTTAAATCAAAAGTTTTCATTTTTTCTTGGCTATCCTGGCAGGAGAAGATTAACATCATTTTCTCAACTTCCATAATAAAAATTGCTAATTTGCTTTAAGTTGCTATAAAATGTGGCCTTCCTGTCCTAAAACATGGTATTTTTCTGACAATAGCTTAGGGATGGTGGAGGTAGCACACATCTTTACCCCACCCTGAATAATATAAGAATTTTTTTTCTCTATTTATCTCCTTCCTCCTCAGATACACAGGCCATTCATTCTCATGTTCCTCCACTTCCTAGTTTTCAGAAAATATACAGAAAGAAAGAAATATAAACCAATTCATGCAATGGCAGATTACAGAACAGCAGGGCTGTTTGTGTTTCAGAAATACCTTTATCACTGTGATGAAATTTTGTAGTGTGCCTAGATATTTTATAATATAGGATGATAATTGTAAACCCAGTGACACGGATTATATAAGCTATGTGATCTATCCACCAACAACCCAAGCTATAAAATTTAGTTTCTCTTTTTATTCAGAACTCTTCCTAGGACTCTTAGTAAAGTTCTGTAATTTTTCTCTGGTAGGTTCTACATTCTTACATTTAGAATCTGTAGGAATTCAATAGGAGTTTCTGTTTGTCTTCTCTGTTTTCCCCATTCTACTTTTTAACCGGTTATTTCTGATAGATATGTTAGCTATGTTCTTTTTTATATTCCTTGTACATCTTTTTTTAGGTTGAACTCATTTATTCTAAGAGTTTTAAAAAAGCACTCCTCGAGTTTTACAAGAGTATACTCACATATTAATCTATAAATAATTATAGATTTGTCTTTCTTGCCACACCTCTTATTTCTAATTTCTCTTTGAGATACTGTCTATGAATAATAATGGTGATAGTTAGCATGCTTATTTTATTTTATATTTTAAAGATATTGCCCATGGATTTTATGTACATACAATAAAAAAGAACATATTATGGCAAAACTGAATTTTTAATTAGAAATTGACATCTGAATTTTATAAACTGCTTTCTTGAAAAATATCGAAGTTATAAATTTCTCTTATTGAACGAACTGGTAAAGCATACAACAGCATTATACAGCCTTGTATTCCATACATCCATCTTCATTAGAGCCCATTCTAAAATTATCCAATATGAAATGAAACTCCTAAGTTAATTCACATGTATTTCAATCTGTCTCTTTTACAGCATGTGACTATTTTAAACTACTATTTCAGTCTAAGCTATTCTATGATAGCTCTACCTGCTAGCTGATGCCAGTAGATGATGAGGTCTGCAACACTGTCACATCTGACACTGCAGAGAAAGTTTCAGTAACAGTGAGACACTTGTATAGTGTTTTTTTTTTTTCACTAAAAAATCACTTAGAAAAATTGGCTCTTCATACACATGAATTTCAGTACAGCAAAAATATGGTTTAATATCATAAAGAGAAGGGCTTGGGGTCATAATATTAAATGGGCTAGAGAATTTGGTAATGAAGATTAAGAGTCTATACATTAAGTTATTAAAATTTTTGCTTAAGTTACTGAAAAGGAAGAGGTAAATCTACTGTGAGAGTAATTTATATGGGCTAAGAATTCAGTGTGAGTAATTTACTTCCATTCACTTTTTTTTTCCTTTTTTTTTATGCTACTCCTGGCTTCATAATTTTGTATTTATACTCTAGCTCCCCAGAAAAGTATGAATTTACTTTGTCACTAGCATTCTATGGTTTATCAACTCAAGCAAACAAGGAACAGTATCTCAATTTTTCTTTAGTTTCTTTCTTTAATTACTGTAAGTCTTAACACTTCTTACATTTTTATTATTCACTTATATATATTCTTTTATAATTTATGTTTCTCATTTTCCTATGTCCATGGTGGTATTTCTCTTATAATGGGTTATAGCTTGTACAAGGTTAATAATCCTCTATGATTTTATTGACAATATTTTCTATAAATACTTCCTTTAGACATTATTAATTCAGATTTGTGAAGCTATCATAATACATGTAAAAAGTTAATATACTCAACAGCCATCTCTACATACACACGTATGTTTATTACAGTACTGTTTACAATAGCAAAGACTTGGAACCAACCCAAATGCCCATCAATGATAGACTGGATAAAGAAAATGTGGCACATATACACCATGGAATAGTATGCAGCCATAAAAATTGATCAGTTCATGTCCTTTACAGGGACATGGATGAATCTGGAAACCATCATTCTCAGCAAACTGACACAAGAACAGAACACCAAACACCACATGTTCTCACCCATAAGTGGGTGTTGAACAATGAGAACACATGGACACAGAGAGGGGAACAGCACACACTGGGGTCTGTTAGAGGTTGAGGGACTAGGGGAGGGATAGGAGGGGGCAGGGAGGATGGGGAGGGATAAGATTAGGAGAAATACTTAATGTAGGTGACAGGGGGGTGAAGGCAGCAAACCACCATGCCGTGTGTATACCTATGTAACAATCCTGAAAGATCTGCACATGTACCACAGAATGTAAAGTAAAATTAAAATTAAAAACAAGAATAAAAAGCTAATTTAGAAACAAAGTCTGTTTCTAGGTTTAGAGCTTATTATGAAGATCCCACTTTTTTCATCATTAAACATTACTAGAAGAAATTTAATAATCCATTATGAATTAGATTTTACCTATAGATACAAAAATAATGCATAATTTTATAGCATGATTTTCAAATCTAGCAATACAGTAATCTATCTACATATGCTATGGGTTGAATGCATCAACTCCAAAATTCTGGTGTTGCTGATGCGTATTAAGAGGTGGGGCCCTTAAGAGGTGATTATGCCATGAGGACTACCCCTAGTTAAAGCGATTACAGCCATTTTTTAAAAGACTTCATGCAGCCTTAGCAGATGTCTCTCCCATCCTTCTGCCAAGTTTCTCCACTCCAGAGAATGCAGCAAGATGGCCCTCATCAGACACTGAACCTGCTAGCACCTTGATCTTGGGCTTTCCTGCCTCCAGATGTGCGGGAAATAAATTTTGTTCTTTATAAGTTGTGGTCACAGGCATTTTTTCATGGTGGCACAAAACAAAGACAGAATATTAAAGCCATCTCTTTTTTTTTTTCTTTTTTTTTTTTTGAGATGGAGTCTTGCTCTGTAACCCAGGCTGGAGTCCAGTGACATGATCTTGGCTCACTGCAACCTCTACCTCCTGAGTTCAAGCGATTCTCCTGCCTCAGCCTCCATAGTAGCTGATATTACAGGCACGTGCCACCAAGCCTGGTTAATTTTTTGTATTTTCAGTAGAGATCGGGTTTCACCGTGTTAGACAGGATGATCTCGATCTCCGGACCTCATGATCCATCTGCCTTAGCCTCCCAAAGTGCTGGAATTACAGGCGTGAGCCATAGCACCTGGCCAAAACCCATCTTTTACAGCACTCAAGTTTCATCTAGTTTTTACATATGTTTCATAATTCAAAAGTATGAAAAACCAGTTTTCTACTAGTGATTTTCCATCTGTTTGGATGATTCTAACTTGGAGATTATTTGACTTTCACTAAGATACTTTCCTAACTCTTACTGTGAGTTATCACACTGATTCTCTTGAGGACTGAGAAATACAATTACATTGTTTCCAAGTGATGATCTGTATTATTATTAAATTATTAGTTTAAAAATTACTTTCAAAGTTTGATAGGACCATTCTCCTTATTATTCTTTCCCTTTTTTAAGCTTTTGCTTTTAAAAATACAAATTTGTTCTATTATTTCATCTGATTATAAAAGTATTTAAAAGAAAACTCAGGCTAAAATGATTATATATATGATATTATTTTAATTACCTAAAATTTACATCTACACATTGGCATAGAACCACTGGATATACATATACATATATATATACCAAATTATTAAGTTACCTCTGAGCAATTTATTTATTTGATTTTTCATACTTCATATTCAAGATACTAGTGTCATTACTAAAAACATAAAATATCTAAAATAACCATGAAAAATCACACCCAAAATTGCTTAGTGTACTTGTTCTGATAACCTTAATTTTGTATGCTAGTGCAGAAATATTTGGCAGAAAGTGAAGTAAAGGGTTCAGAATGGCACCTCTTCAAATAAAAATAATTCTATTAAACAAATTTTATTTTAAATTACCTTTTTCTGAGCCAAAATGAGATCTTGATCCACTTTGGACATTAAAAATGAGCCTCCATCATGTTCCATCCAGTAAAATTTTAAATCTTTTAAATGTACCTTTGCATCTAGTTTTAACCTGTGCAGTATTAAAAAGAAACAGACATCAACAAATTATGTAGATATCTTTAATAGTTCAATCTTAACATCTGAGCTTCAGCCTTAATGTGTTTTTCCATAAGTGCTGTGTGCCAGAAACAGTTTTATACCTCTAGAATTTAGATTTGCATTTAAAATTTGTACTTGGGTTGCAGGGGAGAGAAGGGTTTGAAATGCATCAAAATTGTAGATGTAGTGACAAGTCAAAAGGCTTTGGTAGTACATGCGAGAAATGATCGTAGCTTGAACTAGAACTGTAACCATGGGGATGTAGAGAGATGTAACAATGTAAGAAATTATTAGTAGGTAGTTTCAATATGACTCGGCATTGCTTAGATGTAATGACTGAGAACATTTTAAAATGAGACTTTAGTAGCTGGGTTTACTTTGGTCATCTGGTCACTGGGATAGGACAAGAATTGAAGTAGTGGGTCACGTTTCAAGAGCTTGAAAGAAAAATAAGATCAGTGATCATTATGTTGAGTTTCAGTTATCTGAAATGGCCAGTCTTCCTGTAGTAGTAAATAGACAGTTCTCCAGCTTAAGTGAAAAGAGTGAGCAGATGAAGCATATTTGAGCATCATCTGTTTATGGAAAATGGTTGAAGTGTCAAGTGTGGATGGAGTTATACTGAGAGGGTAAGTAGAGAAAAGCGAGAGAAGTAAACCAGTTCCTTCTAAAATACAAACGTGTAAGAGATGAACAAAAAAGAAAAGCCAGCAAGGCAGATGGAAAGGAAAAGGGACAATATGAAAAGTGTGGATTGTTTATAACACAAAGGATAAATGCTTAAGGGGATGGATATCTACCCCATTTTCCATGAGTGATTATTATGCATTACATGACTGATTCAAAATATCTCACATAGCCCATAAATAGGCATATAACTGCTATGTACCCATAAAAGTTAAAAATGATTTATATATATATATATATGTATGTATATATATATGTATGTATATATATATATATATATGTATGTATATATATGTGTGTGTATATATGTATTTTATTGCATTTTAGGTTCTGGGGTGTAAAGAACATGCAGTATTGTTGCATAGGTACATACATGGCAATGTGGTTTGCTGCCTCCATTCCCATCACCTATATCTGGCATTTCTCCTCATGTTATCCCTTCCTAACTCCCTACCTCCCACTGTCCCTCCCCTAGTCCCTCCCAACAGACCTCAGAGTGTAATGCTCCCTTTCGTATGTCCATGTGTTCTCATTGTTCAACACCCACTTATGAGTGAGAACATGTGGTGTTTGATTTTCTGTTCTTGTGTTAGTTTGCTGAGAATGATGGTTTCCAGGTTCAAACACTTCCCTATAAAGGACACGAACTCTTCGTTTTTTATGGCTGCACAGTATTCCATAGTGTATATGTGCCACATTTTCCCCGTCCAGTCTATCATCGATGGGCATTTGGGTTGGTTCCAAGTCTTTGCTTTGTAAACAGTGCTGCAATGAACATACGTGTGCATGTGTCCCTATAATAGAACGATTTATAATCCTTTGGATATATATGCAGTAATGGGATTGCTGGGTCAGATGGAATTTCTATGCCTAGGTCCTTGAGATATTGCCACACTGTTTTCCATAATGGTTGAACTAACTTACACTCCCACCGACAGTGTAAAAGTGTTCCTATTTCTCCACATCCTCTCCAGCAACTGTTGTCTCCAGATTTCTTAATGACGGATATGCTAACTGGCATGAGATGGTATCTCAATGTATTTTTTATTTGCATTTCTCTAATGATCAGGGATTATGAGCACTTTTTCAGTGGTTTGTTAGCATAATATATGTCTTCTTCTGAAAAGTGTCTGCTCATGTCCTTTGCCCACTTTTCAATGGGGTTGTTTGTTTTTTCTTGTAAATCTGTTTTAGTTCTTTGTATATTTTGGATATAAGTCCTTTGTCAGATGGGTAGATTGCAATTTTTTTTCCCATTCTGTTGGTTGCCAGTTCATGCTAATGATTCATTATTTTGCTGTGCAGAAGCTCTAAAAATTAATTAGGTCCCATTTGTCTATTTTGGCTTTGGCTGCCACTGCTTTTTGTCTTTTAGGCATGAAGTATTTGCCTATGCCTATGTCCTGAATCGTTTTGCCTAGGTTTTCTTCTAAGGTTATTATGGTGTTAGGTCATATGTTTAAGTATTTAATCCATCTGGCATTAATTTTAGTGTGAGGTGTCAGGAAGGTGTCCAGTTTCAGTTTTCTGCACATGGCTAGCCAGTTCTCCCAACACCATTTATTAAACAGGGAATCTTTTCCCCATTGCTTGTTTTTGTCAGGTTTGTCAAAGATCAGATTGTTGTAGATGTGTGGTGTTGCCTCCGAGGCCTCTGTTCTGTTCCATTGGTCTATATCTCTGTTTTGGTACCAGTGCCATGCTGTTTTGATTACTGTAGCCTTGTACTATAGTTTGAAGTCAGGTAGTGTGATGCCTCTGGCTTTGTTCTTTTTGCTTAGAATTGACTTGGCTATACGGGCTCTCTTTTGGTTCCATTTGAAGTTTAAGGTGATTTTTTCCAGGTTTGTGAAGAAGGTCATTGTTAGCTTGATAGGGATAGCTTTGAATCTATAAATTACTTTGGGCAGTATGGTCATTTTCATGATATTGATTCTTTGTACACATGAGCATGAAATATTTCTCCATCTGTTTATGTCCTCTATTGTTTCATTGAACAGTGGTTTGTAGTTCTCCTTGAAGATGTCCTTTACATCCTTTATTAAATGTATTCCTAAGTATTTTATTCTCTTTGTAGCAATTGTGAATGGCAGTTCATTCTTGATTTGGCTCTTTAAGTCTGTTGTTCGTGTATAGGAATGTTTGTGATTTTTGCACTTTGATTTTATACACTGAGACTTTGCTGAAGTTGCTTATCAGTTTCAGGAAATTTTGGGCTGAGACGATAGGGTCTTCTAAATATACAATCACGTCATCTGCAAAGAGAGACAATTTGACTTCCTCCTTTCATAATTGAGTACCCTTTATTTCTTTTCCTTGTCTGATTGTTCTAGCTAGAACTTCCAATACTATACTGAATAGGAGAGGTGAGAGAGGGCATCCTTGTCTAGTGCCAGATTTGAAAAAGAATACTTTCAGTTTTTGCCCATTCAGTATGATATTGGCGGTGGGTTTGTCATAAATAGCTTTTATTATTTTGAGATACGTTTGATCAATGCCTACTTTATTGAGCTTTTAGCATAAAGGGCTGTTGAATTTTGTCAAAGGCCTTCTCTGCATCAATTGAGATACTCATGTGGCTTTTGTCTTTGGTTCTGTTTAGGTGGGGAATTATGTATATAGACTTATGTATGTTGAACTCACCTTGCATCCCCATAATGAAGCCTACTTGATTGTGATGGATAAGCTTTTTGATATGCTGTTGCAATCTGTTTACCAGTATTTTATTGAAGATTTTTGCATCTATGTTCATCCTGGATATGGGCCTGAAGTTTTCTTTTCTTGTTGAGTCTCTGCCAGGTTTTGGTATCAGGATGATGTTGGTCTCATAAAATGATTTGGGGCTGATTCCCTCCTTTTGGACTGTATGGAATAGTTTCAGAAGGAGTGGTGCCAGCTCCTCTTTGCCTATCTGGTAGAATTCACCAGTGAACCCATCTGGACCTGGGCTTTTTTGTTGGTAAGCTATTAATTGCTGTCTCGACTTCAGACCTTGTTATTGGTCTATTCAGGGTTTTGACTTCTTCCTTGTTTAGTCTTGGGAGAGTGTAAGTGTCCAGGAATTTATCCATATCATCCTGGTTTACTGGTTAATGTGTATAGAGTTGTTTGTAGTAATCTCTGATGGTGGTTTGTGTTTCTGTGGAATCTGTGGTGAAATCCCCTTTATCATTTTTATTGCATTTATTTGATTATTCTCTCTTTTGTTTTTATTAATGTGGCTAGTGGTCTATTTTGTTGATGTTTCCAAACAACCAGCTCCTGGATTTATTGATTTTTTGAAGGGTTTTTTGTTTATCTATCTCCTTCAGTTCTGCTCTGGTCTTAGTTATTTCTTGTCTTCTGCTAGCTTTTGAGTTTTCTTTGATATTCCTCCTCTAGATCTTTCAATTGTGATGATAGGGTATTGATTTTAGATCGTAACTTGCTTCTCATGTGGGCATTTATTGCTATAAATTTTCCTCTAGACACTGCTTTAAATGTCTCCCAGAGATTCTGGTATGGTGTGTCTTTGTTCTTATTGGTTTTAAAGAACATCTTTATTTCTGCCATCATTTCATTGTTTATCCTGTCAGCATTCAAGAGCCAGTTGTTCAGATTCCATTAAACTGTGCTGTTCTTAGTTAGTTTCTGAATTCTGAGTCCTAATTTGATTGTACTGTGGTCTGAGAGACTGTTTGTTTTGATTTCCATTCTTTTGCATTTGCTGAGGAGTGATTTACTTCCAATGATGTTGTCAATTTGTGATGTGGTGCTGAGAAATATGTATATTCTCTGGGTTTGGGGTGGAGAGTTCTGTAAATGTCTCATAGGTTTGCATGGTACAGGTCTGAGTTGAAGTCCTAGATATCCTTGTTAATTTTCTGTCTCATTGATCCTTCTAATATTGACAGTGGAGTGTTAAAGTCTCCCAGAGTTATTGTGTGGGAGTCTAAGTCTCTGTAGGTCATTAAGAACTTGCTTTATGTATCTGGATGTTCCTTTATTGGGCACATATATATTTAAGATTGTTAGCTATTCTTGCTGCTTTTCTCCTTTTACCATTATGTAATGCCCTTCTTAATCTCTTTTGATCTATGTTTCTTTTTTTTTTTAGAAAGAAAAAAAAGAATGAGAGAGAGAAAGAAAGAGGAAGAGATTTTAGAAAAGGAGAGAGAAAGAAACAGCAAAAGAAAGAAAAAAAAAGAATGAAAGAGAGAAAGAAAGAGGAAGAGAAAGAGGGAGAGAGAATGGGATTCTTGTTTTATTGCCTAGGCTATAATACAGTCTAAAAATGGCTATTAAAACCCTCTTTTATGCCAATAATTGTGCTTAACAATGGAGACAGGAAGGAATAGGGGATGAAAATAACGAATGAGCAGCCAATCAATATTTTATTTAAACCTGTGAAATGCTATGCAATTGCTGGGGAGTGATTTACTTCCAATTATGTGGTCACTTTTAAAATAGGTATAATGTGATGCTGAGAAAAATGTATGTTTTGTGGATTTGTGGGAGGAGAGTTCTATAAATATTTGTTAAGTCTAGTTGTTCCAGGTCTGAGTTCAAGTCCTGGATATCCTTGTTGATTTTCTATCTCGTTGATCTATGTAATATTGACAGTGTA
>PVKP010033170.1:0-25257 GCA_004027715.1 Plecturocebus donacophilus | reverse complement strand
TCTAAGTTGTCCATTCTCGTTAACATTTCGTTAAATCTTCTTTCAAGGTTCTTAGTTTCTTTGCATTGGGTTAGAACATGTTCTTTTAGCTCACAGAAGTTTCTTATTATCCACCTTCTGAAGCCTGATTCTGTGAGTTTATCACACTCATCCTCCGTCAAGCCTTGTTCTCTTGCTGAAGGGGAGCTGCGATCCCCTGTAGGAGGAGAGGCATTCTGATTTCGGGTGTTCTCAGCCTTTTTGCACTGGTTTCTTCCCATTTTTGTGGATTTATCCACCTGTCATCTTTGTAATTGTCAACTTTCAGATTGGGTCTCTGAGTGGACGTCCAGCTTGTTGGTGATGAAGTTTTTTCTGTTTCTTAGTTTTCCTTCGGGGGGCGCTCCTTCCCCACAGAGCTGGGCCTTCCCAGGTTCAGCTGTGCTCACTCTCTCCTCAGCGCTTCCAATTGCTGTTCTCCTTGTGGGGATGGGACCGGGCTCGGGGCACCCAGTCCCGTACACTCCGCACTGAGAAGCGCCGCGCCGGCCAAAAGAGTCTCGCTGGCGACCCAGGTGGCTCCTTCGCTGGGAATCTCCCAGTCTGTGGGCATCAAAAATTCGCCTGCAATTGCAGCATCCACTCACTCTCTGCACTTTCACTGGGAGCTACAATCCTGAGCTGCTGCTATGCGGCCATCTTCGATCTCTCTCCCTTTTGTTGTTTTTTGTTTTGCTTTGTTTAGTGATACAAGATTTCGCTCTGTCGCTCAGGGATGATGTTGCAAAATCATAGCTCACTGCAGCCCCGACTTCTCAGACTCGTGATCCTCCCACCTCAGCCTCCCAAGTAGCTGGGATTAGAGGTATGTACCACCATGCCCAGGTACTTTTTACATTCTCTGTAGGCACAAGGTCCTGCTATGTTGCCTAGGCTGGTCTGAAACTCCTGGGCTCAAGTGATCCTCCTGCTTCAGCCTCATAAAGTTCTCATATTACAGGTATAAGCCACAGCACCCACCCTTCACCGCTTTCCATCCCATGGAAGGAAGGGCCTGGGGCTGCTGCTTTGTTGTGAAAATCCCCTGGGCACACAGCTGGAGGGTGGCGTGTGGAGATGGCTGTCGCCCAAACTTTGAGTGTTTTCCTGCTTTGCTTTAGAAACCCTTTATGCTTTTATGATTCATAAATTCAAGTTCTGTTTAAATCATTTGCATTGCTTCTAAATGTAGCAGAATACCATGTGATGCCCACTCCAGAGAATCAGCATGGAGATGGCACTTGGGAACCCACTGCCCACTGTGCCCAGGAGGACCCGTCCTGGGGCTTCCGAAGTGATGGCCTGAGAGAGTACACATTTGCTCCGCCTCCCACAGCTCTTCTCTCTAAGCCTTTATCTTCCCTGGATATGTTCTGTGTTAACTCTGCTAAGCCAGAGCCACACTTGTCAGGACTTTCTTCTCTGTGTACTCTGGTCCATGTGACTTTGCATAAAATGTGGCAGATGGAAGTGAAGCAGCAATCATTTCTTTGTGATGCTTGGATGCTTGAATGTAGCAACATGCCTGGAGCTGTTGCAGTTCACACACATCATTGCTGATCAGTTTGCTCACCTTGTTGGCCAAGGCAGGTTTTAGGCTCTCAGCTCCTTCAGCTCTTGCTGGTTTCTCCTTGACTTCTCCCTATCCTGGGCCAGTGTGTACAGCTCCTGGGGCAGCAGCCAGGCCTGAAGCTCCTCCCGTACCTGCTGGATCCTCCTCAGCCTTCTCCCTATTCCCGGCCAGGTGCATGTTTAGCTCCGTGATGAACGATGCTTGATTCTCCTACGGGTCACCTGCATTAGCAAGTTGGAGCCTTGTTGGCTTCAGATACTGACATGGTTCAAGCCCAGCCTTGTGGGCTGCAGTTCGTTCGTAATCTTCCTCACTTCACTTCTGTCCTTCTTTCCTTCCAGCGGCGCGCCCTGCTGACTTTAGGCCCACCATTAGGTAAAGAAGCAATGGTTGAACTTAAAGTGTTCAGCTGGCTCCTTCAATTACACTAGGCCAGTTCCTAAATTTAATCTCATATCCTACATCATTTTTAGTAGCTTGTTTCTATGATAAGACCCTAATTGACACACCCTTTCATCTCTAGATCCTAGTTATTCTTCAAGGCACTATTCAACTGTTACTTCCTCATGAAGACTTCATGATCTTTTGTTGCAATTACACCTTCTCCTCTTAAAGTTCTCATAAAATTTTTTTTTTTTTGCTACCACAATTTTCTTTTCATTGTCGTTGTTTTTTTTTTTTTTTTTTTTGGATGGAGTTTTGCTCTGTCACCCAGGCTGCAGTGCAGTGGTGTGATCTAGGCTCACTGCAACTTTCATATCCAGGGTTCAAGTGAGTCTCCTGCCTCAGCCTCCCAAGTAGCTGGGACTACAGGTGTGTGCCAACACGCCCAGTTAATTTTTGTATTTTTTAAGTAGAGACGGGGGTTCTCCATGTTGGCCAGGCTGGTCTTGAACTCCTGACCTCAAGTGATCCACCTGCCTCAGCCTCCCAAAGTGCTGGGATTACAGGCGAGAGCCACTGCACCCGGCCTTGCTACCACAATTTTCTTACAAATACTTGTTGATCACTTACTATGTGCCAGGCCTTGCTCTAGGGACACCTGAATAAACAAAAAAAACCAGAAGTTTTTCTGCCTTGTATTAGTTATAGGAGCATTTTCTTTCTCCCTTCCTAAACATAAGTGAATATAAAAGTAATCCCAGATATTGTTTTTAAAATGTTATAAACCCTACAGCCAGGGACTGAGAACCTGCAGCATAGTTATTTTTCATAGCCTGAGTCCTCCCTCTTTATGTAACTAGAAACTGAAGTCCAGCTGTTTGACGTGAACTGGTCACATGGCCCCATGAGGTTGGTTCATTGTCATGTATTTTCAAAAATGTTGCAACTAAACAGATTATAACCTACACGTGAACCAGAGACTAAAAGGTCCTCATGTACCTCCTAGTTTCAGGTATGTTGGGCATAAAAAATATCTCAGTGATCTCTAATTTCCACAAAGTACAGCAGTAAATATCATAGTCTAGAAGCAAAACAGCTTTGTGAGTTACCTGCCATAAATTCAGGTTCTATATAAACCTGGAAAAATTGCATGGTGAACATGGAAGAAAAACAGATAATCAGATGAGCATATGTACTATTACAATATAAATACATAAATGATGTATGATTAATTAGGTTGAGGTCTCCAAAGGAAAATTCAAGGCTACAAAGAAATTTTGTTCAATAGAAAGCACAAAATATGTTGGCAAAACAATTCTAATGAGACCAGTAGTCAGGACAAACATGAACTGGCTAAGTTCTACATGGAGAGCTCTTCCGATAAAAGGAATTATTCATTAATAATGATTAATGAATTATTCATTAATAATGAAGCTATAGCCCTCTCACAACAGAGCCTGAAAACATATGGCAAAATGTGTATAATTGTAGTGAGAAATAGGAAAATTTGTAATGGGAGATGTTAATACACATTTCTTAGAAACGGATGCATTAAGCAGACAAAATGAACACATGTAAAAGCTGACTTTTTGAAAAGAGGCATCAAACTCCTGGAAAGTCTAATCAAGGAAAAAAGGATAAAAAACTTAAAGCAATATGAATAATGGACAAGGATCTCATGACAGTTATTAGAGATTAAAAGAATTCCAAATGTACTCTGAGGCAACACAGGGCCTGTGAAAGGGAATCTGCAGGATGTAATTTCTAGCCCACTTTATTGACCATGGCTATATTTAAAGGCGTTCTGGGAAGGAGTCCAGAAAGAGGAGAGGACTGAAAACACTAAAAGGGCTAATACACCCAGATAACAACATTGTCTCCCAGCTACACTGCATTTGTTTATTTCCATACATTATCCCATGGATGCATACGACTCTGTGAAATAGCCAGGGAAGGCACTGCCATCTTTGATTTACAGCTGGGGAACCAAAATTGGAGAAGTCCAGCTATTTGTCTCAGGTCTCATGGCCACTGGAGGGTGTCACAGAAACTAGAACCCTGTATTTTCTGAGTCCCGTCCACGTAATTCCATGTCTCCACACTGACCCTCAGCTGTGCTGTGTTGACATGATTGTCACCTACCAGCGTCAGGGCCTAACTGGATGTGAGTTCAAACCATGTTGTGCAAATTCCAAGTATCTGAAAAATGCAGACCCAAAAATCAACCTGAGAGGAGTAATGTCAGCAACACGGCAGAAGGAAGTCCTGATCCCTTTTTTCCCCAATAAGCACATCAATTCAGCAATAATTCGTGGACATATTCCATTTGTAAAAAATCAGAAACTAATCAAAAGGCTCTGGCACCTCAGGAGAATGCAAAACCACACTCACCAAAGCTAGTAGAGAGATTCAGAACACATGCTTGCCAAAGATGCTGCCCCTGGTGAAGTACCATATGATCACGAAACAGCCACCTACCCCAGCTTCAATCATAGGGGGAAAGGAGTTAATTGGCATGTCTGGCACCCCACAAGGGGGAGGTCTAGCTTTTGTCCTGCTAGTGTTGGACCTCTATAGGTCCATCACAGTCTAGCCATTTGGAGGAGAATGGAGGTGGAAACTTGGGCTGTTAGATATGATAGCTCCTCCTTGGCTCAGTGCAGAGTGAGCAAACAAACACCACAGCTACCTGCTTCTTTCTGGGAGGAAAACAGTTGGTAGAGACCCCTATCTGACCATGCTGATTGATGGGGTATTCTCCTGTACAAGATCAGCCTGGGAAGACTGGGAGAGGTGACTGCTTTGTCTAATGCACAGACACCAAAACAGAGTCAAGGAAAATAAAAATCAGGCAAAGATGTTCCAAACAAAAGAAGATAAGTCTCCATAAATTGAATCTAATGAAACAGTTATATGATTTACCTGACAGAGAATAAAAATAATTCTCATAGAGTTGCTTACCAAGATAAAGAGAACAGTGAATGAACAAAGTGAGAATTTCAACAAAAAGAGGAAATATTTTCAAAGTACCAAAAGAAATCATGGACCTGAAAATATAATAACACAATAACTGAAATGAAAATTCAGTAGAGAAATTTAATAGAAAACTCTATCAAGCAGAAGAAAGTATTAGTGAACTCAAGGACAGGTCACTGGAAATAATTCAGTCAAAGATGTAAAAAAAAGAAGAAGAAGAAAGAGAAAGGACAAGAAGGCTTATTTAAAGATAATGACTAAGAATTTCTCAAATCTGGAAAAGGAAATAAATAAGCATACAGATCCAAGAAGCCCTAAATATGTAAGATAAGATGAACCTGAAGAACCACACTGAGATGCATAATCAAATTGTCAAAGGTCAAAGGCATAAAATTTTGAAAGCAGCAAGAGAAAAGCTATTTGTCACATATAAGAGAACCCCCTCATAAGACAATTAACATTTTCTGGGAGAACCCCCTCATAAGACAATTAACATTTTCTGGGAGAAACCTTGCAGGCCAAAAAGGAATGGGATGATATATTCAAAGTGCCAAAAAAAAAAAAAAAAAAAGAATCAACCAAGAATACTATACCTGGGAAACCATTCCTTCAAAAATAAAAGAAAGTTTGACTTACTGTTTACCAATTTGGATGTCCTTTATTTTTTTCTCTTATCTGATTGTTCTGGCTAGGACTTCCAGTACTACATTGAAGAGGAGTGGTGAGAGTGGGCATCCTTGTCTTCTTCCAGCTCTCAGAGGGAATACTTTCAACTTTTTCCCATTCTACTGAATTTTTTCCATTCAGTAGAATGTGGGTTTGTCATAGATGGCTTTTATTGCATTGAGGTATGTCCCTCATATGCCAATTTTGCTGAGAGTTTTAATCATAAGGGGATGCTGGATTTTGTCAAAAGCTTTTTCTGCATCTAATAAGATGATCATGTGACTTTTGTTTTTTATTCTGTTTATGTGATGTATCACATTTATTGACTTGTGTAGTTAAACCATCCCTGCATCCCTGGTATGAAACCCACTTGATCATGGCAGAACATCTGACAAAGGGCTAATATCCAGAATCTATAAGGAATGCAAATCAACAAGGAAAAACAAACAGTCCCATCAAAAAGTGGGCTAAGGACATGAATGGACAATTCTCCAAAGAAGATATACAAATGGCCAACAAACATATGAAAACATGCTCAACATCACTAATGATCAAGGAAATGCAAATCAAAACCACAATGTGATACAACCTTACTCTGCAAGAATGGCCATAATAAAAAAAAAATAACAACAATAATACATGTTAGCATGGATGTGGTAAAAAGGGAACACTTTTACACTGTTGGTGAAAATGTAAACCACTGTGAAAAACAGGTAAAGTTCTTTAGGAATCTCCATATTGTTTTCCAAAGTGGTTGAACTACCGGTATCCCACTACTTTACCTAGAGGAAAAGAAATTGTTATACAAAAAAGATACTTGCACATGCGTGTTTATGGCAGCAAAATTTGCAATGCAAAAACATGGAACCAGCCCAAATGTCCATTAGTCAATGAATAGATAAAGAAATTGTGGTATATATATATATATATATATATATAGCATCTATATCTATATCTATATACCATGGAATACTACTCAGCCATAAAAAAGAACAAAACAATGGCATCTGCAGCAATCTGGATGGAAATGGAGACCATTATTCTAAGTGAAGTAATTCAGGAATGGAAAACTGAACATGGTATGTTCTCAGTCGTAAGTGGGGGCTAAGTTATGAAAATGCAAAAGCATAAGAATAATACAATGGACTTTGGGGACTCAGGGCAAAGGGTGAGACAGAGGTGAGGGATAAAAGACTGCACAATGGGTTCAGTGTACCCTGCTCTGGTGATGGGTGCATCAATATCTCAGAAATCAGCACTAAAAAACATATTCAAGCATATAAGGTAACACATATGTTAATTAGCTTATTGAGCCATTCCACAATGTATAGATATTTCAAAACATGTTACACATGATCAATTATAGTTTTTATGTCATTTTTAAAAAGTTATATATAAATTTTCTTATTTTGAAAGCGTTTTCACAGATCTTTTTCAGTTTTGTTTTTAAGGCTGTCTTGTATCTGGTTGCACTAAATATACAATAGTTCTCTTTTGTGAAAACCTTAAAAGCCTAAATTTGAAGACATGTTTAATGATAATAATGATATAACAGAAAAAAGAACTTATTAATGTAACCAGACACCACCTGTTCCTCAAAAACCTATTGAAATAAATAAAGAAAACAAAACAAAAAATCGTCCACTTCTCTGAACTCTAAATAAAATAGACTCAGAACATGCCTTCTGAAAATATCCCTGAGCCACTCCTGGTATATCCTGAGTTGTTCAACCCAATTCCTACTCTTGGGTTTCCCATCAGGCGTTTTCCTAGGGTTCAGTCCAGCACTCTCTCCAGTGCTAAAGTGGCCTGGGTATGAATAGTGTGCATGGAAAAAGAAACAGATCTGCTTCTCCTCCAAACCATCCCCCGCAAACGCCTCCTCCACTTCCTCCCTGGCAAATGGCTGGTTATTTTAAATCTGTGTTCACATTAGGTCCTCATCTTTCATCTTCCAGTTATTTAACCTTTCTGGATTATTTCTATTTTAAAGAAACACCCACGCCCAGGAAATCTCCTAGAAGGTAATATTCAAAGTCATTCTCAAGTTCATTCAACAATCTTTCAAAGGTAGCATTATGTACCTTTTAAAATAGAGCACCTAATGTAATGGAGTTTTGCTGAAATGATTACAGGGGACTGTAAAAGATACTATAAAGTCACCCTACATTTACAGAATCTTTAACAGTTTTGAAAAGTGCCTTCATATGCTTTCCCCTGTTCATTAACACAAGTCCCTGGGGGTATGAAGGGCAGGGATTCTTGCTGCTATTTTATAACAGGAAGCAGCACAGCATTGCAGCCTATAGCACAGGCCCTCTGCCACCCTTTGGGCCTTGGTTTCTCCATAAGAAGTCTCACAGGGTTGTTTGAGGACTGTGTGAAGTACTGTGGGTTTGCCATTATGAGTAATGAGGAAACTGATCTCAGGGTTGGTTTCTGACTGTCTGAGGCTCCTAAGCAGGTCTTGGGTAGAGCTGGTTGCCCTATGCTGTCTTCCTAGGTGCTAGAGAATCTCATCCAATGCCAGGAACCTCTCTGCGAAGTGAAGGGCAGACTACCTTGTTCCATGTCAGATGGAACGAGACCCTCAATTCATACCAGACAGAGGGTGCTGGCCCCTAATTGGCCTGAGGGACACTCAGGATGTCACAGTTGTTTAAGAGCCTAGTGGTCATCTTCCTGCCAATGGCCAGGACAGCTGACTACTTGAATTCCCATGGTCTGCCACGTATGGCATGGGGTGACTGCTGCCCAGCAAACCACTCAGGGCCTCCAGGGAGCAGGGGACACTTTCAGGGCTGGAGAGCTTTGGAGTATCTGTGGCTCTTTTCCAAAGGGCCTCAGGGAGCTTGCCTTGGGCTGCTTCCCCATGGTATGCCATTTCCTGGTGAAGTCATGTTCAGATTTCAGTGTCAAGCAGATGTCTGCAGATGTCATTCTTCCGGAATAGTTTCCTGGACTCTCCTGGACAAAAAGCTTCCTCTCTCATATGGGCTTGCCATTCATATATCTTCTTGCCATCATTACAGCAGTCATCATAACAGGTTAATATTTAAGGAAGTATTTATTTCTCTCATTTGAAATATGAGCCCTCCCAGGACCAAGATTCTTCCTCATTCTCCTGGACATGCAGCCCCTTGGCTAGTATAGTGACAGTAGGCAGACATATTTATAGAGACGAGATGACTTCAATAACAGCTATCACAAACGACTCCCTTTTCCTTCTGGAGAGGGCGTGGGCAGGGGCTTGAATAAAACTTCCACCCTTCTCCACCGCTCAGGAACCAAAGGAGTCTTCCAGAAAAAAAGTTTTCCTTCAGAATTACCATGACTAAAATGGCTTTCTGGAAACCAATTAGTAAAACTTTGAATCTACAAGAATTAAGGACACTGTGAGGGAGAGACGAGGATTAAAGGCTTGGCGAGGTCCCAGCTAAGCTTAGTGGGGACAGAACCACACCCACTTTTGGCAGCCCTCTCCCTGCATGTTCTGGGAATGGAGGGAAAAGCCTGCTCTCAGTTAACATTATTATTTTTATCTCTTTTTCCAGAACAGTCTCGTTCTGTTGCCCAGGCTGGAGTGCAGTGGCACGATCTTGGCTACTGCAACCTCCACCTCCTAGGTTAGCAATTCTCGTGCCTCAGTCTCCCACATAGTTGGGACTACAGGCATGTGTCACCATGCCCAGCTAATTTTTGTATTTTTAGTAGAGATGAGGTTTTGTCACGTTGCCTAGGCTAGTCTTGAACTCCTGGCCTCAAGTAATCCACCTGTCTCCAAAAATGCTGGGATTATTAGCGTGAGCCACTGTGCCTGGCCTGTTTTTATTTCTCTTGACTCACTGAAATGCTTTGGCAGAACAGCTACTGCCCTGACCTCAGACCCCTGAGTCCTGAACAAACTTAAATTTTAAAGCCCCAGTCCAGCAAGAACATCACTGGGGAAGCTATCATTTAATATCCTGTTCTGATCTCCGTTTCCACCAGCAGATCTGCCATCAGATTGTTCAAGCCCCTCCATGCCTCTCCAGCTTTGCTTCCGCCTCTTGTATCGTCTTGTGTAGTTGCAGGTATGGCTGTACTGAAGTATGCTGCTTACACATCATCCAGACCTAGGCAGAGCTTCAGCTCACCAGGCTGGCACAAAGCTGGCTTGCCAACACTGTTTGAACTAGATTACATTTTTTTTCCTGATTGGCAAGGTCAGAAAGTTTTGTAACTTGCTGTGTTAGCAAGGCACACGTGCTGCTGGTGAGCGCACAGAGAAGAGCAACCTCATTTGGGGGCAAGTGGTGGTGTCTATCGAAGTTAAACGCCCACATGCCACTGGACCCAGCAAATTCCACACAAGCAAGAGTTAGCACCTAGGGAGCATTTGCACACACTAGGTGCTGTTTCCAACACCAGACAGACAGGAATTCATTTAGACCTCAGAAAGACCCTCTGGAGTAGAGGCTATCATCATCCTTGGTTTATAAATGAGAAAGGTGAAGCAAAGAGACACTAAATTATTTGTCCAAGATTATCCAGCCAGTTAGAACTTAGGTGTCTGGTTCAGGGGTGAGCTTGCTTAACTGCTATACTACATTATATCCCCGTATGGTGCTAACCACTGAAGTATTACCTATAATAGAGAAATACAAAAACAGTCTAAATGTCCATCATAACGGAATGGTTCAATATAATACGGTTTTTCTGTATAAGTGGAAAACTAGACGGGTTTTTTTTTAATGAAGCTGACAGGGAAGTATACTGATATATTACAATCTGTAAGCTATGAAATTTAAGTTAAAAAAGCAGAATTGGCTAGGCACAGTGGTTCATATCTATAATCCCAGCACTTTGGGAGGTGGAGGTGGGTGGATGGCTTGAGCCCAGGAGTTTGAGACAAGCCTGGACAGCATGATGAAGCCCCATCTCTACAAAAAATACAAAAATTAGCTGGGCGTTGGTGGGCACCTGTAGTCTCAGCCACTCAGTGAAGCAGGGAGGATTGCTTGAGCCCAAGACGTAGACGATTGCAGTGAGCCAGATTTGCAGTGAGCTGAGGATTGCAGTCAGACACAAAAGTTAGCCAGGCATGGTGGTGGGTGCCTATAGTCCCAGCCACTCAGGAGGCTGAGGCAGATTGCATGAGCCCAGGACATTGAGGATTGCAGTGAATCAGGACTGCACTCCACTCTAGGTGACAGAACGAGACCCAGTCTCAGAAAAATAAAACAAAAGCAGAATTCATGAGAGTATGCTATAATTTATAGAAAAAAATCCATAATTATGCCTGTATATACAGTATGCTTCTGAAAGGATATATAAGAAGAGAGAAGATAAAACACAACAAGTGGTTTTCTCTGGGATAGGGAACTCAGCAGGAAGAAGGAAGATGCTTTCCAATGTATACCTTTATATACCATTTGAGTTCTGTACCATATATATGGATTGCTTATTTGAAAAGAGGTCTTAATTTGAAAGAACAAACAATATCTGCAAAATGCCTAATAGGAAACACCAGATGTTGAAGCTATTATTAAATGTCCACGTTGTTTTCCAGCTATTTGTTTATGCACACTTCTCCCTCTAGCATCCAGCTCAGAGGCTGGCACTTCCCAGGTATTGCACACATGACTGCAGAATAAATGAATAACGTGTATATTGAGTTGAATCAAATAAAACATATTTGTTGAGGTTCCTGCTGCAACTTTATAGAGGAGGCATCTGCACTTCCTTCTAGAAACCGAGCTCATTCACTATTCATGACAGCAAAACATGAAATCAACCTAAATGCTCATCAATAATAGAATGAATAAAGAAAATGTGGTACATATACACCAAGGAATACTATGCAGCCATAAAAAGGAAGGAGATCATGTAATGAATAAAGAAAATGTGGTACATATACACCAAGGAATACTATGCAGCCATAAAAAGGAAGGAGATCATGTCATTTGCAGGGACATTGATGAAGCTGGAAGCCATTATCCTCAGAAACTAACGCAGGAACAGAAAACCAAACACCATACGTTCTCACTTATAAGTGGGAGCTGAACAGTGAGAAAACATGGATACAGGGAGGGGAATAACTTTTACTGAGGCCTGTTGGGAGAGGGCAGTGTGCTGGGGAAAGAATTAGGGATAAGAGCTAATACATGCTGGCCTTAATATCTAGGTGATGGGTTGACAAGTGCAGCAAACCACCATGGCACATGTTTCCCAATGTAACAAACCTGCATATCCTGTACACGTATCCTGGAACTTAAAAAAAAAAAAAAGAAAGTGAGCTCATTGAAAGACAACATTCTAGATTAAGAAGGCTGAGGAGTTTCCTGGTGGACCAACCCATGGTTCCCAACAGGCACTTGTATTCTGGACTTCTCCAGGACTTACTTTTTTAGCTACAGAGGTGGTTCTCAACTGGGGATAATTCTGCCCCCAGGAGACATTTTTGGTTGGAGAGATACTACTGGCATGTAGCGGGAAAAGCCCAGGGATGCTGCTATATATCCTGCCGCACACAGTACAGCTCCCCACAACCTGCCAAAACAAAGAATTATGGAACCCCAAAGTCAAGTGCTGAAGTTGAGCTGTGGTGATAGCACTGGCTCAGCAACATCGTGACCACTGACTGGTAGACTTGGGTCATCAGCCCTGGGACATACCTAGAGCTTCTACGTGTTTATGTTCCCTCCTAAAATACAGCTTGCCGTACAATCTTCCTGAACTGCATTTTTTATTCAGTCTCCAGCTTACCAAACTTACTTCAGATTTAATCTCATCAAAAAGGATACCAGCCAACTGCGGTCCATCTCCCTGCCATGGTCACTTTGAGGAGCTGAAAAATACTTGAATATCTCAGGACAACCTTTCTGGAAAAACTACGTGGTACTGGTGAAAGAAGTGTTCAGCTGTCCCTGGGGCCAAAAGTTCTCTGGAATGCTAGCTCATGAGACAGGTTCTTGAGAAACCGAGGGAGAATAAAAACATCTGTACATTCCTCAGGCAGAAATCTTCCAAAAGGAGGGGGATAGCCTCAGATCAGGAAGGGGCAAGCCCTGTGGGTAAGGGTGCCTCTGCTCCTTTGGGCTTCTCCTCCCAGCTTACACAGGGGCAACAGGGCTGCTGAAGGATTCTCCCCTAATCTGGGTGTCAGAGGAGGAAGGAGGGAACCCAGGGAGTCCCGGTTGCTCCCCTTAACCCAGTGACAGTTGGGGCCTGTTTTATCTGGAAGGCATCCTGGGCATGTGCTGCTCTCATGGTGAGAGGAGATCAGGGCTAGTGGTTTCGTCCTATCTTGGCTAGTTACCTGCCTGTGACTGTGGGCAGGTCACCTGCCCTCACCTTCTGTTTTCTCTCTGTAAAATGGGTGTCTTACAGGGTCGTTGCAAAATTCCAATGAAGCTGAGCATGTTGGCTCATGCCTGGAATCCCAGCACTTTGGGAGGCCGAGGTGGGAGGATCACCTGAGGTCAGGAGTTCGAGACTAGCCTGGCCAACATCATGAAACATGGTCTCTACTAAAAATACAAAAATTATTCTGGCGTGGTGATATGAACATGAGGTCCCAGCTACTCTGGAGGCTGAGGTGGGAGGATCACTTAAGCCCAGGAGGTCGAGGCTGCAGTGAGCCGTGATTGCACCACTGTACTGCAGCCTGGGCAACAGAGCAAGACCCCGTCTCAAAAACACAAAAACTCCAAAGAAGTCAAAGATGAGAACAGTGCTCTACGACTGACCAGTTCACACATAAATGCTAATTATTATTGAAATCCACAGTCACTAGATTTTGGCTCATTTTTACCCTGGTGAATGTGTGGTTGAATATGGGTTATTCCACCAGAGTATGACATAGGGGCTGTTGACAGGACCACGGCCTGAGCCCTGGAAGGTGGGGGTCATGGGAGAGAAACTGCAGTTCCTGAGGACACTCGTGTACACAGAAATGGGTAAACAAGAGACTGGTGAGACGGATGTGGTAAGATTCATACTCACCCATGTAGTGTTTTCCCACCTGGAGTTTGAAATGGCCTGAAAATTGCAGGCAGCAATCAAATAAGTGAAATTGAAGGCTGCGGGTTTTTATGGCTCTCTTGCTGCCGAAACAGGAGTTAAGAGGGTTATTCAAGCCAGACTACTCAAGCGCCCACTTCATGGGGATTATTTATATTCCTGACATGGTGCAACAAATGTTCACTGAGTGCCTATCCTGTGGGTTAGGCTGTGTCCCCAAGAGAATATGCTGAAGTCTTAAGCCCCGGTACCTATGAATGTGACCTTCTTTGGAAATCGGATCTTTGCAGATGCAATTAGTTACTGTGAGGTCATACTACAGCAGCAGAGTGAGCCCTAAATCCAATGACTGGTGGCTTTATAAGAAGGCTATGTGAAGACCCAAAGACTCAGACACACAGGGAAGGAGGCCACGTGATGACACAGGCAGAGATCGGAGTGACGCGTCTACGAGGAAGACTTGGCCAAGGAACGCAAGGATTGCCCAGCAGCCACCAGAGGCGAGGGGAGAGGCACAGACCAGGTTCTCCCCCGCAGCCTCCAAAATAAACCAACCCCGCCAACACCTTGATTTCAGACCTCTGGCCTCCAGGACTGTGACTGAGTAAATTTCCATGGCTGAAGCCACCAAGTATGTGGTAATTCATTATGCAGTCCTAGAGAACAATACAGCCCACCGTGAGCCACACAGGGAGACAAACAGGAACCAGTTTCCACCCTCAAGCAGCGTCCCTGAAAGGGGAGCTTCACGGACAAGGGCTGTTGTGAGAGCAAATGAGATCACAGCTGTGGAGCGGGACAGCCGGGGCAAGAGGGGCTTTTATGACTACTGCTGAGGTTCGTGCTGGGCAGACTCAAAGGCCCTGCTCTAGCTGAGTGCGTCCTTTATCCGCCAGGCAGGCTGCTCTCAGAGGGAGAGTGGAGACCTATCATCTGACAGGTCTTATTCTTTTTCAAACCACACAGTAATTAGTCAGAACTCTGTTTCCTTCATGGTTTCTGTGAATGGATTTTGTGGTGATTTTTTTTCCCAGGCATTTTGGCAGTGCCAAGGGGAGATGTAAAAAAGCCCGCTAACATCAGCATGTGTCACTGGGGACACCGAGAGGCTGAGACGGAGAAGAGAAAGATCTTTAATTAAAGCTGACAAAGCTGGAGGTTACCTGGGTCTCCAGAATGCTGCAGCGCTGGCAGCCTGATTCCTGGGGCCTTTCCTCAGCTCTTGTGGGGCGTGCCTTATTTTGTTGGATAAATTCTTCCAGCCTTAAAACCTAAAACAGGAGATAAGAAACACCATGCAATGACACCAAGTTCTACCTCCTTGATGCAGTCATTCATCTGGGAATCAATTCTCCTAGGTCAGTCTGTTCTGAGGAAAGTGCCCCATTAGACAAATTCTATACACCCTTCTAGAAATTCCATTTCTTTTTTCTTTCTTTCTTCCTTTTCTCTTTGAGCTGGAGTCTCACTCTGTCACCAGGCTGGAGTGCAGTGGCCTGATCTCAGCTCACTGCAACCTCTGCCTCCTGGGATCAAGCGATTCTCCGGCCTCAGCCTCCCAAGCAGCGGGACTAAAGACGCACACCACCATGCAGGCTAATCTTTTGTATTTTTACTAGAGACCAGGTTTCACTATGTTGGCCAGGCTGGTCTCAAACTCCTGACCTTAAGCAATCCACCCACCTTGGCCTCCCAAAGTGCTAGGATTACAGGTGTGAACCACTGTGCCAGGCCTAGAAATTCCATTCTTAATGAGCTAGTTGCTTAGTCTTTCCAGAAGAAAATGTGCCCAGCAGGTTTCCAGTATTCCACATTTTCCTTTAAATTATTCACATACATTTTTCTATACTAGATCTGTAGGGTGGCTTTCATACCATTCCCAGAAGGCCACTCAGTTTCTTTTGAAATAACAACAAAAAAGTTAATTGGTAAAGAAAATGTACAACATTTAAGAATCATATAGATAAAATGAGAGAAGAGTGGGTGGGTGGTGCTCTGAAAGGCCATTAACATCAGCATGTGTCACTGGGGACACTTAATTATGATGATGATTAATCAGCTAATTGTAAGATATGAATTAAACAGACTGCTTTAGTTTAATTCATATATTAAGGCCTTAGTTATGATGATGATGATTAATCAACTAATTGTAATATATGAATTAAACAGACTGCTTTCCCCTGGACTTTGAGGAGAATGAAGCCAAAACCCATCAAGGACACTTAGACTTTGCTCAAATTTTTCTAGAACACTTAATACTAGTTAGGTAGGCATCATGCTAGGTACAAGGAGGGATGGGGAAGGGACAGAGTGAGAGCAAGACAGTAAAATCATAAAACATGGTCCCTGCCTTTAAGGAGCCGTCATTTTATGAGAAAGATAGACCTATATTTATAACCACAATGACATCTGGTAGAGATTCGTACAAAATGATAAGAGTGCTTCCTTAATGGTGTGTTTGCTCTATGCCACTCAGCAATCTAAGCCTTTTTTCTTTTTAATTATTTTCTTTTTTAAAAAATTGATACAGGATCTTGCTATGTTGCCCAGGCTGGTCTCAAACTCCTAGACTCAAGAGATCCTCCCGCCTCGGCCTCACAAAGTACTGTGATTATAGGGGTAAACCACTATGCCCAGCCAGGAACCTAAGACTTTTACAGTATTAACTCTTTTAATCCTCAAAACAGCCATTATGAGGCGGTTACTACGACACAGAATTTACGCAATAGGGCCAGGCACAGTGGCTCACGCCTGTAATCCCAGCACTTCCAGAGGCCAAGGTGGGCAGATCACCTGAGGTCAGGAGTTTGAGACCAGTTTGGCTAACATGGCGAAACCCCATCTCTACTAAAATACACAATTAGACAGGCATGGTGGCATATGCCTGTAATCCCAGCTGCTTGGGAGGCTGAGGCAGAAGAATCACTAGAACCTGGGTGGCAGAGGTTATAGTGAACAAAGACTGTGCAAATGCACTCCAGCCTGGGTGCCAGAGGGAGACTCTGTCTCAAAAAAAGAATTTACAGCAATAAACTCTGCCCAGGGGCATTCAAGCAGCTTAAGGGCACTGAAGGATAAACAGGAGTCGGCGAGTGGTGAAGGCAGGATAGTGCATGACAGCAGGAACAGCAGGTGCAATGGAGAGGGCAGGTGGGATGGATGTGAAGACAAGAAAGATTCCATGTTGCGGGGGCCGGAGTGAAGGACTGGACGGAGGCAGCAGAGCCTTGGAGGACAGTGGCAGCAAGTCAGGTTGGGTCCAAATTGTGAAGAACAAGGGGATTAAAGATTTTAGAGAGGGAAGACTGGGGCTTTGAGCAGATGTGGATTTTAGATCACGAGTTCTGGAAGTAGCTGGCCTGGGGAGAATGTGTCCTCCAGGCTTTCCATAAGGAACATTAGAGGAAGAGATATTTCAAGATTATGAAACTATGCTTAAACTGCATCTTGCTAAGGTTTACAAAATATTCAGAGGGGCCTGTAAATTGTTTATGTAACATCCACAAGTTGGGAAGGAGTCTAGGCAAGCCATTCCAAGGATCTTATTCAAGGCATAGGTATGGAGGGAAGGGGGGGAACAGAAAGGCTTAGGGCATAGGACGCACAGGACTTGACAAGGATTGGGTGTGAGGATGGGAGAGCTGGGAGAGATCGTGATCAAAGACAACACCTCCATTTCGAGCTTTGGTAAGAGGGGGACAGGCTGTAGCACCATTTAAGGGGTAGGAGGAGTCAAGGATGAAGAGTAAGACCTAGGGCTTTTGTCAGTGGTCAACCTCTTGGTCATGACTTACAATCTGTAAACATTCAGATCCTGAATGACCCTTAGTCATCAAAGAGGCAACATACCGTACTAGAGGCAGTATTAGCTTAGCAGTTAAGGGCGAAGTCCTCAGAGCCACATTACCTGGGTTTGAATCCCAGATCTGCTACTTGTTAGCTATGCAACTTTGGGAAAGTGATTTACGGTCTCTCTGCCTCAGTTGTCTCATTTGTAAATAGAGATGATAATAGCACCTACATGGTAAAGTGGTTGTGAGTATTAAAATAGTAAATATAAACTTTTTAGATAATGTCTTGACTAGAGCAAGTGCTCCACAAAGCTAGCCATTGTTTTTGTTTTGTTTTATTTTGTTTTTATTTTTTAAAAAAAGCTCTAAGGCACATTCACAGAAATAGGTCAGGGCTCAGGTTTCCCCGACCTGTGTTATTCAAAAGAATAACTGGGTTGGTCTCATACATGTACATGAGGCCACCTTAAGCTCTGCAGCGAGCAGTGGTCCAGGTACAACATGAAGACTGGCCGTGTATCTTCAACAGCGCGAAACGAAGAAACGGAGGGAGGGAGAAGTGAAGGAGGAGGGAGTGAGGGAAAGGAGGAAGGAAGGGAGGAGGGCAGGGAAGAAAGGAGGAAGGAGAGAGACACAGGCTTCTTTGCTGTGCAGGCCCACCTTTGTCTGGGCTGGAACGAAGCCTCTATCCCAGAACTTTTCACCAAGACCCACCTTTAGACCCTGATATATCAAGTCTAAGGAACAATATACTCATGTTTTATTTTATTATTATTTTTTTGAGACAGAGTTTTGCTCTTGTTGTCCAGGCTGGAGTGCAATGGTGTGATCTCAGCTCACTGCAACCTCTACCTCCTGGGTTCAGGTGATTCTCCTGCCTCAGCCTCCCAAGTAGCTGGGACTACAGGCATGTGCCACCACGCCCGGCTAATTTTGCATTTTTAGTAGAGACGGGAGTTTCTCCATGTTGGTCAGGCTGGTCTCGAACTCCCAACCTCAGGTGATCTGCTCAACTTGGCCTCCCAAAGTGCTGGGATTACAGGTGTGAGCTACCATGCCCGGCTAATTTTGCATTTTTAGTAGAGACCGGAGTTTCTCCATGTTGGTCAGGCTGGTCTTGAACTCCCAACCTCAGGTGATCTGCCCGACTTGGCCTCCCAAAGTGCTGAGATTACAGGCGTGAGCCACCGTGTCCAGCCTCATCATTTTTTTTAAAATAATAATTTTAGAAATAGAGGGAGTTAGAGAAAACATAACACCCATGTACTTATCACTCAGCTAAAGAAATAACACGTCACAAATACAGCTGCAGCCCCTTACACTGTCTCCCTTCTAGAGATAACCGCTGGTCCAATTTGATTCTGTCATCCTCGTGCTTTGTTTAGATTGACCTCTTGGATATTCCTAAACAATCAATACTGTTTTACACATGGCCTCTGTGTTCTTAAAAATTCCCCAGAGGTTGTGATATACAGCCAGGGCTGAGGAACCAATTTCATGGGTTCCCAAGGCAGGTGGGAGACACAGGTCTCATCTGGAAGGTTTGAGGGAGGATAGGGGAAGGAAGGAAACTTGTCGACATTTTTTGGTTTAAGCAGGCTCAGAAACGGCTCTTGGGATTCTGTTTCCAGCCTTTTCCACTAGTTCTTTCATACTTTTAGGGGCCCACAAAAATGTGTTCATTTCTTTTAAAGTCAGAAAAAAGTACAGTCTGGATGATATTCATCTTTTTACCAGTGCAGTCATAAAATGTAAATTTTTAATTCTTTTTTTTGAGGTAGGGTTTCGCGCTTGTTGCCCAGGCTGGAGTGCAATGGCGTGATCTCAGCTCACTGCAACCTCTGCCTCCCAGGTTTAAGCAATTCTCCTGTCTCAGTCTCCCAGATGGCTGGGATTACAGGCATGCACCATCACACCCAGCTAATTTTGTATTTTTAGTAGAGATGGGGTTTCATCATGCCAGTCAGGTTGTTTTCGAACTCCTGACCTCAGGTGATCTGCGCACCTCAGCGTCCCAAAGTGCTGGGATTATAGACATGAGCTACTATACCCAGCCTTAATATTTTTTAATAAAGGAAGGGCCTAGAATGGCAAAAGTACTAAGAGCCCACAAAGAGGCGAATGTAGCCCTGGGGAAGGAAAGGTAGAGGAACTGCATGTTCCCCACTTGTGCCTTCATGAAGCCACAGAACCAACTCCAGTGCCCTCCTGTGTCCTTCTCTTATTTGAGACATTAAAGGCCTATCTGTTCAAGCTTCTCTAATCTGGCTGTCTGTTACTTGCAGCTAAATGCATGCCCCCTGAGACAGCCTTCCTGTCTGGCTGAGTGTCCTTTTCTGTCTTCCAAGATTCCTGGCTTTTCAGTTAGGTAGAAGCTCCCAGGAACCAGAAACAGCACCCCAAGGCTTGCATTTGTTTGGGGCTCACCTCGAGCAGAGAATTCTGGAGCTTCACATTGAGGGCCGCTTTCTCTTCTTCCAGCTGCTTTATCTCCTTTTCTGATTTCTTCCTCACTTCCTCCAACTGTGCTTCTACTTCCTAAATGATGATTGGAAGAGTTAACCACACAAGGCACAAAAATAGGACACTTAACGTTTTCACACCCTGCTTTGTTCCTGGAGGAGATCAAAGAAGCTTACGAGAGTCATACAATACTGCAAATAAACATAAATTAGAAATACATGAGAAGGTCAAAAGAAAACGTGTTAATTTCACACTACACAGCCTGATATATATAGGAGTGGGCTGGGGCATACCATTATCTGGAAGTTTTCTAGGGTCAAATAAAAATAAATGTTCATTACTGACAAAATTCTCAGTGTCGCATAAGTCAAAAAGCCAACTACATTTTCAGATGCAGGGAAACAGGAAAAGCAGTACAAAATTTCTTCTTCTCAACAGCATCCATACATGAGTCAAAATGTTTGGATTGGCCAGGTACAGTGGCTCACACCTGTAATCCCAGCACTTTGGGAGGCCGAGGCGGGTGGACCACTTGAGCCCAGGAGTTTGAGACCAGCCAGGGCAACATAGTAAGACAGTGTCTCTATTTTAAAAATAAATAAAATAAGTGATGGGGTTCCCAGGGCTGATTGCTCCATGGTCCCTCACCATAGCCCATGAGCCTCAGTGCAAAGCAGATCCAGGTGAAGGAACATTCTAGGGACCACATGAATGGTGCAGTCACGTTCCAGCTGTGTCATCTGGAGCACATTTCCTAACCTCTCATGACTCACTGTGGTACTCACATGCTCCCTGCCACTCCAGGTACATAGTAAAGGATCAGTAGATGACCAGCACTACTATTATTCTCATAGAGACCTAGGCTTTCCATTTTAGCTTAATTCTATGGAAACGGTGCAAGTATCTAGAGGAGTGAGATAGTCTGTTCCTCTTAGCTGAACTTCAGAAAGATATTGTGTCACTCATCCATTCAACAAATATTTCTTAAGATCTACTATGTGCCAGGCACTGTTCTCAGAGCTGGGGAGATAAAAGGGAGAATTTTTATTTCAGGAGCTTACACCAGGAGCTGACATTTGAGTGAAAGAGACAGGCAGCAATCAAAGTCCAAGAGTAAACAAGACGGTAAACACTAGGTTGGATGGAGAAACAATAAAGCTGGGAGGGGACTTCCCAGTGTTGGGGAGGCGTTGAAATATTAGATAACTAAGTGTTCCAGAAAGCGACCTTGGAGTAAAACCCTGTAATAAGTGAGGAAGTTCACCAAGGAGATGTCTGGATGTGAGGTTTCCCAGACCTGCAAAGGCCCTGGCATGTTCTAAGGACAGAGAGGAACCACTGTGGCTGGACTAGATGAGGTTTGGGGAGCACCATCTGAGGCCTCAAACATCAAGGTAAGACTTACCAGTGAGGTGAAGACCACTTAATGGTTGGTCAGAGGAGTGACGTGGTTCCAATTATATTTTGATAAGCTTGCTACTGTTTGTTTGTTTGTTTGTTTTGAGACAGGATCTTACTCTGTCACCCAGACTGGGGTACAATAGCACAATCATGCCTCACTGCAGCCTTGACCACCCAGGCTCAAGCAGTCCTCCTACCTCAGCCTCCCAAGTAGCTGGGACTACAGGTGCATGCCACCATGCCCAGCTATTTTAAAAAATTTTTCTTGTAGAGACAGTCTTACTATGTTGCCCAGGTTGGTCTCAAACTCCTAAACTCCAGTGATTCTCCCGCTTCCACCTCTCGAAGTGCTGGGATTACATGCATGAGCCACCAAGCCCAGCTTCACTACTGGTTTCTCTCTCGACTACAGACTGACATGGGTGGAGGGGTGGGGTGAGAGCAGTGGCAGGCAGGCCTGGGAGGAGGCCGCGGTGATAACTGAAGTAAGAGGATAGTGGCTGGGCCTGTGGCGGCAGTGCAGCCAACAGGAGGGGTAGAAACTGGCATATATGTGGAATGCTGACAGACAGGACTCACTGAAAGGAGGGGTCAGATAACTAAACATGCCAAATAATCCTGCTTACCTTTCTTTTGGATGCTCCAGGGGCCCTCTGTAGCACCCAAAAGTTAGGGGTTGGAAAAGACAACCTTGAAACTGACATTTTATTTGGGGAAGCCTGTGAAATATGTTAAAGGTTTAAAACACTTGATATTATGAAACAGAATTCCAGATTACCATAAGTCATTTATTCTAGCCAAAATGATGACTCAAAAACTGGGCTTTCTGACCTAAGCAAGGAGAGAATGGTGCCACCATGAACTGAGGTGGGGAAGACAGAAGGAGTGGATTCAGGGACTGTCTGAGGAGCTTGTCTGCACACGTTGAGTTTGATAAGATAGAGGGTCTGGAATTCAGGGGAGGGTTCTGGGTTAGAGTATGCATTTGGGAGCCATCAGCATGCAGAGTTTATTGAGGCATGCATTTGAATGAGAAAACCTAGAGAACATGAAAGAAAATATAAGACATTAAAGAACTAAGTCCTTGGACACTCCAAAATTTCCTCTGAATCAGAGGTTGCAATATTCAGCAGGTATTTGTAGAGTAGCTCTCCTAGGTTGTCAGTTGACGATGGACCTGTAGGTCTAATGGACATAATGGACCATTAGGTAGCTGACGTTTGCTGAGTATATGCCATTTGCTGGCACTTTGCACAGCCCATCTCTCTGGTCTTTGTGAAAGCCCTATGACTTAGGTACTACCACTAAGGCTTATTGTAAAGATAAAGAAATGAAACTTAAAGAGGTTAAGTGCCTTGCCCAGGCCCAAGATTTGAACTCAGGAAAGCCTGACTGCTTGACTCTGCTTCTTCCCTCCCTTCTTAAGGAAAATGTAACACCTAGTAGAGAAAAATGCTTGACTCTGTGAGTACAGAGGTTGTCATGTTTCAAACAACAGCATCGCTAGGATGAGCAGAGAAAATTTGTAGGAAAACCCATATTTAAGCTGGACTGGAAGCATCAGTAAGAACTGGACAGGATCAGATAGGGAAATTTGGGAGCAGGGAAAAAGTGCTCTTCATCAAGGGAAAGAACATGCAGTAAATGATGAACTAAAAGGTTGGAACCATTGAGTGTGTAATCCCAACAGTTTGAGAGTGTTATGCCTGTAATCCCAATACTTTGGGAGACTGAGGCAGGAGAATTGTTTGAGGGCAGGAGTTTGAGATTAGCCTTGACAACACAGTGAGACACTGTCTCTACAAATTTTTTTTTTTTTAATTAGCTGGGCTTCGTGGCATGTATCTGTAGTCTTAGCTACTCAGGGGGCCGAGGCAGGAGGATCACTTGAGCCCAAGAGTTCGAGGCTGCAGTGAGCCACGAACACACCGCTGTATTCCAGCCTGGGTGTCAAAGCAAGACCCTGTCTCTAAACAAATGAATGAATGAATGAATGAATGAATGAATAAAAATAAAAGGCTGGAGGGCAGAGTTGGATAGGGGAGGGGTTGTGGGATAAGGCAGGAGGGAGCAATCAGGAGTCTGCCTCTGTAGGGTCTTAAAAACCATGTTAAAGAATTTGAACTCTTTGACAGGGAGACATTGGAGAGTTTGAAACGAAGGTTGCATTTCCAGAAAGTCCTGCTGCAATGAAGATTAGATTACATGAAGTGGAGAGACTGGAGGCAGGGAAACCATCACACAGTTCATCATGAAATGGTGGTTGACTGGATCAGCATGGTACCACCAAGGATAGAGGGAAGTGGAGGAATTCCACAGTCACTGAAGAAGCAGAATTAATAGATGTGATGGCTGATTGAATGTGAGGGATGAGAAAGGCATCATGTTTGACTCCTGGTATTCTGAGTTGAACGTCTAAAAAGATACTGCTGCTGATCACCTGCATGACACCTTTATACTTCCTGTGGGGCCAGGCCCAGCTTAGGCCAGTGACTCTGGGGAGCCCCTTAGCATTTTTCCTGGGGTCAGGTCATTTAAGAGAAGAAAAAACCCTGGACATTTAGCATGCGTATAGTCTCTGTTCAGTAAATCTATGATCCCCTTTTGTAGGGCTTATTGTTTTTGAGAACTCATTTTCTAAACAAAATATGTAAATTCTCCTTTGGTTTCAAACAAGTTCAGATAACTTAAGCAACCATCAGCAGCAAGGCCATCCCTTCAACAAAAATTCATTTTCTTTACTTCATTAATTAGCTTCTCATCCATAGAAGTTTTATTGAACAGAAGTTTTGTTTTACATGCTTTTATAGAGAAGACACTCACTAACACTGCCAAGATGTGTTCACTGTAACAGCACAGTGACAATCCCCTGTGGTAATAATTTTTAGCATAAAGGAATGGCTATTTCTAATTTTACATAGCTTAATTTCCCAGGCTACAAGTAATTAATCATAGCTTCAGCTGTAACCTTGACAAATGAACCTAATGTGAAAAAAATTCCCCCACAAGTGGAAATAATCAATTTCAGCAGGAATTTTTGGCATTAGTTAGCTTCATTTTGGGTGCAAAGTAACATGGTTTACTGTCAGAAAACAGTTCTGGGCGAGAACACAGATTTGAAAGAAGCATGCTCAGCCCAGCTCAGCCTAAAGTGACCGTGAAGATTTCAACAGGCAGCTTAAATATTCCCTTAACTCAGGTAAAGAGTAAAAAAGATAGCAAAGACAAGAACATTGAGAAAAAAGGAGACTAATGCTCTCAGATATTTAAACCGCTTCATCTCAAACCTGAAAGAGTGTTTCATGGGTCATTAATTTATAGAATTCATAAAGCATTTTCATAAACTCTATTCTCACTGAACTTTCAGATACCCAGGAAAATAGGTTTTATTGCACCCATTTTACACAGAGGCAATCCCACAGCTGATAAGAGGTAGTTGCAGGACTCACACTCATTTACTGATCCTTTGTCTAGATTGTCTACAATTACAGGTAATTAAGGAAAGAAGATGTAAAGGTGTCACTGTAAGGGAACAACAACTGAGCAACCACAGAAAATTACCATGTAGAGATTTCAGTTGGAGTTTTAAGAGAAAACTTATTAACTTTTGTCAAAAAGAAAATTAATTAATTATTTGTATATATTTAGAGTAAAGTTCATGATGCTGCTGAAAGTGTCAACCAGTAGGTCTTAAAAAATCACTCCCCAGCAATTGCATAGCATTTCACAGGTTTAAATAAGATATTGGTTGGCTACTTATTTGTTATTTTCATCCCCTATTTCTTCCTGTCTCCATTGTTAAGCACAATTATTGGCATAAAAGAGGTTTTTAATACCCATTTTTAGACTGTATTCTAGCCTGGGCAATAAAACAAGAATCCCATTCTCTCTCCCTCTTTCTCTTCCTCTTTCTTTCTCTCTTTCATTCCTTTTTTTTTTCTTTCTTTTGCTGTTTCTTTCTCTCTCCTTTTCTTTTTCTAA
>PVKP010033169.1:0-25253 GCA_004027715.1 Plecturocebus donacophilus | reverse complement strand
TATGGCTGCATAGTATTTCATGGTGTATATGTGCCACATTTTCTTTATCCAGTCTATCATTGATGGGCATTTGGGTTGGTTCCAAGTCTTTGCTATTGCAAACAGTGCCAAAATGAACATACGTGTGCATGTGTCTTTATAACAGAACGATTTATAATCCTTTGGGTATATACCCAGTAATGGGATTGCTGGGTCACTTGGTATTTCTAAGTCCTTGAGGAATTGTCACACTGTGTTCCACAATGGTTGCACTAATTTACACTCCCACCAGCAGTGTAAAAGTGTTCCTATTTCACCACATCCTTTCCAGTATCTGTTGTCTTCAGATTTTTAAATGATTGCCATTCTAACTGGCATGAGATGGTATCTCATTGTGGTTTTGATTTGCATTTCTCTAATGACCAATGATGATGAGGATTTTTTCATATGTTTGTTGGCCACATAAATGTCTTCTTTTGAAAAATGCCTGTTCATATCCTTCCCCCACTTTTTGATGGGGTTGTTTTTTCTTGTAAATTTGCTTTAGTTCTTTGTAGATTCTGGATATTAGCCCTTTGTCAGATGGGTAGCTTGTAAAAATTTTTTTCCATTCTATTGGTTGCCAGTTCATGCTAATGATAGTTTCTTTTGCTCTACCCATCTGACAAATGGGATCTAATTAAACTCTAATGATTGTTTCTTTTGCTGTACAGAAGCTCTGGAGTTTAATTAGATCCCACTTGTCTATTTTGGATTTTGTTGCCAATGCTTTTGGTATTTTAGTCATGAAGTCCTTGCCTATGCCTATGTACCTTGCCTAGGTTTTCTTCTAGGGTTTTTATGGCATTAGATCTTATGTTTAAATCTTTAATCCCTCTGGAGTTAATTTTTGTAAAAGATGTAAGGAAGGGGTCCAGTTTCAGCTTTCTGCACATAGCTAGCCAGTTTTTCCAACACCATTTATTAAACAGTGAATCCTTTCCCCATTGCTTGTTTTTGTCAGGTTTGTCAAAGATCAGATGGTTGTAGGTGTGTAGCATTGCTTCAGAGTCCTCTTTCTGTTTCATTGGTCTATTCTGAGTGGTGTTTTTCCACTTTGTAAATTATAGTTGCTAACTGCTGGAATACAAGAAAACTATAGATCTAAGTGTAAATTGCTCATTTTTCAGCCCAACTTTCTGAAATGGCTTGCTAGCAGTACTCATAGATTTTATATGAATGCTTTTGAATGTTCTATATGAGTAATGTTACATGTCTATTAGATGTATTCCGATAGCATAGCCAAGAAATACTGGATCATCACATGCATAAAAGTTCTCTGTGAATTATGAAACTGAAAAGTTTTTCATTTTTCTTGCTTTTGAGTTTATAACCTATTTTCAATGTCACCACTTCAACCATTCCTTTTATTCCAGTTTTTTTTTTTTCAACAGTATCCTGAGAAGTGGGCCCTCAGGTTACAAGTTGCAAGATGTTGAATGCAAACTAATCAGTGGATGCCCGAGTAGCCACATGAAAGCTCACTAGAAACAAGTTATTATAAAGCATCAGAAGCCGAAAGAAACACAATTCTAGCCACATATGTATAATTTTAAATTTTCTAGTAGCCATACTTTAAAAATAAAAACGAAAGAGGTGGCAATAGTAGTAATATGTTTTATTTACTTAGATGCATGAAAATGGTGTAATTTCTACATGTAATCAATATAACAAACATGTTACTGAGATATTTCACTTGATTTTTTCATACTAAATGCCCAGAAAGTGGTGTGTATTTTACACTTGAAACACATCTTCATGTGGACAAAGCAAGTTTTAAGTGCTGGTAGATATATATGGCTAATAGCTATCATACTGGACAACATGGTGATATTATGGTAGTGGTTAAGTCTAACTAATGTATTGGGTTGTTCATAATGTTCATATTCTGAGAGCCAGGTATGTAAGATCTCAAGAACTAAACAAACTTTAATCAACTTGTTTTCTTCTATGTGTGACAGCACATTAAATAATATAATTGCTTCTAAGTTTTGTTCAGTTTACTACTTCTGTGTGTTGCTCATTTAATCCTGTTGATGGATTTTTGAGGCAAAAGTAGTAATATTATCTGTCATTAGTTCATTATGAAGATTAAATGAGTAGAATTAAATAAAAGCTCTTAGTGCACTGCCTGAAATGTCAGTGAAAACTCAGGAAATGTTAATAATTGTCATTATCATGGTTGTCATTACCAGTCATAATGGCATGAATTTTTCCTTATTTACAGTTTGGGAAGCTTGAAACTTTTAGACATTATTAAATGTCACAGGACATATAAGTGGTAGGAGGTAAGTTCATTTTAATTTTAAAAATCAGTATGAAAATGCTATTGAACGTTACTTCTGGCTTACTCTAATATTTGAGACAATGCTCAAGTACATAAAGAGAAAAGTTTGTAGTCCATCCCCTACCCTGACTCAATCATTACAAAAGCCCCCTGCTTGTCCCTCCACACTGCTTGTCCCTCCACACTGTTGTCCTTGCTCACACAATCATATACTAACTCCCATATGCACACAGAAGGTTTTTTCCCCTTACTTTGTGCAAATATAAGTCTATTATACTAAAGCATTATTCTGCATTTTTTTGAGACAGGGTGTGATTCCCATCACCCAGGCTGGAGTGCAGTGGCATGATGATAACTCACTGCAGCCTCAACTTCCTGGGCTCAAGTGATCTTCCCACCTATGCCTCTGAGTATCTGGGACTACAGGTGTGCACCATCGTGCCCAACTAACTTTTTGGTATTTGTAGTAGAGATGTGGTTTTTCCATATTTTCCAGACTGTTCTTGAATTCCTTGGCTCAAGCACTCTGTACACCTTGGCCTCCCAAACTGCTGGAATTACTGGCATGAGCCACTGCACCTGGTCTACAATTTGTTTTTCTTGTTTAGAAAAGATAATATAGGTTTCTCCTCAGATCATTTGGAATTTATGGTTTGCATTTTATACATCAACTCTCTAACCCATGTGGAATTTATTTTGGTAAATGCTAGAGAGATGAGATTTTTAACTTTACTTCTTTTGGTAATAGGAAATTTGTCCTGGCACCATTTGAGTTTTCAGTTTTGTTACGATGATCCACAGGTCACTTCTTAAAACAGATATTCAATGGCTTGAATTATGTAGCTATACAGTGCCGCTTGGTACTCATTCAACAAGTATTTATTGGTGTCAGTTGTCTGTAATCATTAAGCAAAAAAAATCCAATAATACTCATCATTATGGAACTTGCATTCTAAGTGCAGGGAGAAGGCAGAGATGTAAGTAAACCATATACTGTTGGGAAATGATAAAATACAAATGTCGAGGTGGAAAATACACATCCAGGTTAAAGGGATTGTGGAGTTCTGGAGTGGGGACTAGTTGCAAAACTAAAGTGGTCAAGAAGTTCTTCAATGAGAAGGTATTTCCTGAAGAAACAGCTCGAATATATGAAGGATGTGAGAAAGGCATCATAGAAACTAACATAGAAGAACAGGCCTAAGGAACATTCTATGAAAATACCCTAATATAGAAGAGTGGCTGGTCAGTTCTAGGGACATCAGGGAGGTGAGTGTGGCTAGAGCACTGTGATCCAGGAAGAGTCTTTAGGGATGACATCAGATAGATGAAAGAACACTGGTTAATGTAGGGCTTTGCAAGTTATTACAGTGACAGCTTTTAATCCAAGATCAATAGGGGAGCTATTGAGTTTTGGCACCAAAGTGTATGTTGTTTTCTGACTTACCAGTTAAAATGGTTATTTTGAATATATTTTTAGAAAGCATGACTATAATATTTCCTGATGTGTAAGATGTTCATTTATTGAAATGGGGAGATTTCCAGTTTAAGAAGAATGTGGTATTGGTTAGGAGATCAGTTAAACTTGATATGATGCTTAGACATACAAATAGTGGTGCTGAGTAGGCAATTATGTTCTTTGGAGGTCAGAAAGGAGGTCTAAACTGAAAATATAAATTAGATGTTATTAGCATAGAGACTGTATATAACACCATTAGACTAGGAATATTCATTCAGGGAGTATGTACATGTACCTAGTAAAGTGGAACATAGATGCAAGGAAGAAAAGAACCAGCTAAAGAGACTGCATAGGAACCAGTGACTTAAGCAGAAAACTCAAAAAATTGTGCCTAGGTGGCCGATATTGTTTGGATCTGTGTCCCCACCCTAATCTCAAGTTGAATTGTAGTCCCCAGTGTTGGAGGTGGGACCTGGTGGGAGGTGGTTCGATGATAGGGGTGGAATTCTCATGAATGTTTAGCACCATCCCCTTAATGCTGTTCTTGTGATAGTGAGTGAGTTTTCATGATAACTGGTTGTTAAAAAGTGTGCAGCATCTCCCTTTTTGCTCTCTCTTGGTCCTGCTCCTGACATGTAAGATGACTTCTCCAGCTTTGCCTCTTGCCATGAGTAAAAGTTCCCTGAGGCCTTGCTGGAAGCAGATGCTGCCATGCTTCATGTACAGCCTGCAGAACTATGAGCCAGTTAAACCTCTTTGCTTTATAGATTACCCAAGGTCAGGTGTTTCTTTATAGCTGTATGAGAATGGACTAATACACTGGCCAACTGAATGAAATGTTGGGTGCATAGATATTATATAAGATAGTTAGCTCTTCTAGTCGAATTGAACCCTTTACCATTATGTAATGCCCTTCTTTGTCTTTTTGGTTTTGGTGGTTTAAAGTCTGTTTTGTCAGAAACTACGATTACAATCCCTGCTTTTTTCTGTTTTCCATTTGCTTGGTAAATTTTCCTCTATCCCTTTTTTTTTGAGTCTATCCATTTCTTTGCATGTGAGATAGGTCTCTCAAATACAAGACACCGATGGGTCTTGACTCTTTATCAAGGTTGTCAATCTGTGTCTTTTAATTGAGGCATTTATCCCATTTACATTTAGGGTTAATATTGTTATGTGTGAATTTGATTCTATCATCATGATGCTGGCTTGTTATTTTGCAGACTTGTTTATGTAGTTGCTTTACAGTGTTATTGGGGTGTGTGTTTCAGTGTGTTTTTTGTAGTGGCTGATAGCAGTTTTTTCATTCCATATTTAGTGCTTCTTTCAGGAGCTCTTGCAAAGCAGACCTGGTGGTGGTGAATTCCCTCAGCATTTGTTTATCTGCAAAGGATTTTATTTCTCCATCTCTTATAAAACTTAGTTTAGTCAGATAGGAAATTCTGGGTTGGAAATTCTTTTCTTTAAGAATGTTGAATATTGGCCCCCAGTCTCTTCTGACTTGTAAGGTTTCCACTGAGAGGTTGACTGTTAGTCTGATGGGCTTCCATTTTTAGGTGACCTAGCCTTTCTGTCTGGTTGCCAATAATATTTTTTCTTTCATTTCAACCTTGGAGAATCTGATGGTTATGTCTTGGGGTTGATCTTCTCATGAAGTATCTTACTGGGGTTCTCTGGATTTCCTGAATTTGAAAGTTGGCCTGTCTTGCTAGGTTGGGAACGTTCTCCTGGATGATAACCTGAAGTGTGTTTTCCAGCTTGGTTCCATTCTCCCTGTCTCCTTCAGGTGCTCCAATTAGTTGTAGGTTTGGCATTTTTACATAATCCCATAGTTCTCAGATGTTTTTTTCATTCTTTGTATTATTTTTTTTCTCTCTAATCTTGTCTGCCGGCCTTGTTTCAGCAAGATAGTCTTCAAGCTCTGATATTTTTTCTTCTCCTTGGTCTATTCAGCTGCTGATACTTGTGTTTGCATTGTGAAGTTCTCCTGTTGTGCTTTTTAGCTTCATCAGGTCATTTATGTTTCTCTCAAAACTGTTTATTCTGGTTAGCAGCTCCTGTGATTTTTTATCATGGTTCTTAGATTCTTTGCATTGGATTAGAACATACTTCTTTAGCTCACTGAAGTTTGTTACTAACCACATTCTGAAACCCACTTGTCTCAATTCATCCATCTCAGTCTCAGCCCAGTTCTGGCCCCTTGTTGGACAGGTGCCACAGTCATTTGGAGGAGAAGAGGCACTCTGGCTTTTTGAGTTTTTAGCATTTTTGCATTAATTCTTTGTCATTTTTTGGATTTATCTTCCTACAATAATTGAGGCTGCTGACATATGGATGGGGATTTTGTGGGGTCTCTTTCATTGACGTTGCTGTTGCTCTCTGTTTTTCATTTAGCAGTCAGGGCCCTCTTCCATAGGGCTACTATGCTTTGCTGTTGGGTTCACTTCCGACTTCATCTGGGTTCCTCCTGCAATTTGAGGTGTCACAAGTGGAGGCTATAGAACAGCCAAAGATGGCTGCCTACTTTTTCCTCTGGGAGCTCTGTCCCGGAGTCACGCTGACCTGAAGCTGATTTTCTTATTATTGGACATTTCAATAGTTTCCATATGTTAGCAATCATTAAAAAAAAAAAAAAAAAAAAAAAAAACTTTAGGAAATATTTTTGTTCGTTTTGATTTTGTATTTTGAAATAAATTTATGAAAATAAATCCTGGCTTCCTCCAAGATGGCTGAACAGAAACAACTCCAGTGCACAGCTCCCAGTGAGAGAGGCACAGAAAGCAAGTGATCTCCACATCTCCAAATGAGGTACCAGGTTCATTTCAATGGGACTGGTTGGACAGTCAGCAGAGCCCAAAGAGGGCAAATGGAAGCAGGGTCAGGTGCTGCTCCATCTGGGAAGTGCAACTGACCAGAGTATCAGAGGATTCCCTCCTCTGGCACACCAGTCCAGATACTGTGCTTCTCCCAAAGGCTCTGCAACCGACAGACCAGGAGATCTTTGCTGGGCTGAAAAGTGTCTAAGTTACCTGTGCAGAGTTGAATAGCAGTGCTAGCCAGTGCCACGGATTGTCAGCACAGATATAGGCAGATGCATTGGCTGGCTGAGAGAGCTACCAGCCCCCTGGAGAGAGGGGGTGCTAAAAGCAGGGAGACAGGCAATAAGCTAGGCAGGTCCCTCTCCTGACAAAGCCCAGCAGGCTGAAGCCCTCTCACTTGAGGGTTTTGCAGCCAGCACATCAGTTCAAGCTTTACACGGAAGGATCAAGCTTGGTGGAAGGAAGAGCATCCACCATTACAGAGGTGTGCCTAATCTCCCTGTGTAAACCAAAAACACAGGAATCCTAACTAACAAAGGATGCAAACCTCTTCCAGGATAACTACAAACCACTGCTCAAGGAAATAAGAGAGGACACAAACAGATGGAAAAACATTCCATACTCATGGTTAGGAAAAATCAATATAGTGAAAATGGCCATACCGCCCAAAGTAATTTATGGATTCAATGCTATCCCTATCAAGCTACCATTGACCCTCCTTACAGAACTGGAAAAAAACACTTTAACCTTCATATGGAACCAAAAGAGAGCCCACATAGCCAAGACAGTCCTAAGCAAAAAGAACAAAGCTGGAAGCATCATGCTACCTGACTTCAAACTATTCTACATGGCTACAGTAATCAAATAGCATGGTACTGGTACCAAAACAGAGACATAGACCAGTGGAACAGGACAGAGGCCTTGAAAGATACGTGACACATATACAACCATCTGATCTTTGTCAAACCTGACAAAAACGAGCAAGGGGAAAGGATGCCCTGTTTAATAAATGATGTTGGGAAAACTAGCTAGCCATCTGCAGAAAGCTGAAACTGGATCCCCTTCTTAAATCCTACCCTAAAATTAACTCCAGATAGATTAAAGATTTAAACATAAAACCTAACGCCATAAAAACCCTAGAAGAAAACCTAGGCAACACCATTCAGGACATAGGCACAGGCAAGGACTTCAAGTCTAAAACACCAAAAGCAATGGCAACATAAGCCAAAATAGACAAATAGAATCTAATTAAACTTAAGAGTTTCTGCACAGCAAAAGAAACTATCATTTGAGTGAACTGGCAACCAACAGAATGGGAAAAATAATTTGCATTCTACCCATCTGACAAAGGCCTAATATCCCAAATCTGCAAAAAACTAAAGCAGATTCCCAAGAAAAACAAACAAACCCATGCAAATGTGGGTGAAAGATATAAACAGACACTTTTCAAAGGAAGACATTTAAAAAGCCAACAAACATATTAAAAAATGTTCATCATCACTGATTATCAGAGAAAAGCAAATCAAAACCACATTGAGATACTATCTCACACCGATTAGAATGGCGATCATTAGAAAATCTGGAGACAAGAAATGCTGGAGAGGATGTGAAGAAATAGGAACACTGCTGGTGGGAGGGTAAATTAGTTCAACCATTGTGTAAGACAGTGTGGTGACTCCTCAAGGACCTAGAAATAGAAATACTATTTGACCCAGCAATCTCATTACTGGGTATATACCCAAAGGATTAGTAATCATTCTATTATAAAGACACATGCAAATATATGTTCATTGTGGCACTGCTTACAATAGCAAAGACCTAGAACCAATCCAGATGTCCATCAATAATAGACTGGACAAAGAAAATGTGCTACATATACATCATGGAATACTACACAGCCATAAAAAAGGATGAGTTTGTGTTTTTTGTAGGGACATGGATGAATCTGGAAACCATCATTCTCAGCCAACTGACACAAGAACAGAAAACCAAATACCACATGTTCTCACTCATAGGCAGTTGTTGAACAATGAGAACACATGAACACAGGGAGGGGAGCATCATACACAGGGGTCTGTTGGGGGTGCTAAGGGAGGGACAGTGGGAGCCTGAGGAGGTTGGGAAGAAATAACATGGGGAGAAATGCCAGATATAGGTGATGGGTGGATGGAGACAGCAAACCACCTTGCCATGTATGTACCTATGCAACATTCCTGCATGATCTGCACATGTACCCTAGAACCTAAAATGCAATAAAAAAAATAAAAGAAATCCTGAAGATACATAGTATTTAGACAAAGAGTATAAGCTTTTCTGTGAGTCAGTATGTTTTCTGTATTTTATTTTATGAGGTTTTTCCATTAACTAAGAAATAGCCTATTATTTTGCAAATGTAGAGGTACCATTGGCAGCACTTACTAATTAATCTTTAACTTTTTTATTTTTTGAGACCGAGTTTCACTCTTGCTGCCCAAGCTGGAGGGCAATGGTACAGTCTTGGCTCACCGCAACCTCCGCCTCCTGGTTTAAGTGATTCTCCTGCTTCAGCCTCCCGAGTAGCTGGGGTTATAGGCATGTACCAGCATGCCTGGCTAATTTTCTATATTGAGTAGAAACAGGGTTTCTCCATGTTGGTCAGGCTGGTCTCAAGTGCCCCACCTCAGGTGATAAGCCCGCCTTGGCCTTCCAAAATGCTGGGATTACAGGCATGAGCCCCCACACCCATTAGCACTTACTAATTGTTTAACACTAGAATATATATTGGATGGTGAACATTGGTATTGAATTGTCTATGGGCTTTTCATCTTGTGTATTTATTTACTCGTCTTCATAATCTTTAGTATTTCTTGACTACAGTTCTTGTCCTTGCATGATTCAGATGGCAGTCCCTAAGTCAGACATCTCCAGTCTCTGGAGTCAGAGATCTGCACCTTCATCGTGATAGATTATCTTCTGAAGTTTTCCCACAGACACTTTGAGGAAAGAAATTTGACTGGAAAAATGGAAACTTTCCACTTGCTTTCCCAACTTGCTTTGATTAATTATGAGGAAGAATGATTGTAAGTGTAATTAGGTTATTCTGTCTCTTCGGAATAAAGGTTCAGTAGGGAGAAGAGTGCAGTAAGAACAGAGAGGTGATAGCAGTGATAACAATGATAAAGTTGGTGAATGCTGGACTGGAAGTGAGGGGTCATTACATTTCTTTCATTTCTCTAGCTGAGTTCATCCTGGAATCAGAATATGAATGTTTACTGGGGTTACTCAGTGCACATGAGAAGCAACCACTGAGAATATACTCACTTGCCATTCATTCAACAAATATGTATTAAGTACTTCTATTGTGCTAGGAGCCGATTGTGGGGAGGCAGGGAGAGAGTGAGAGAGAGAGAAAGTGGGGGCGGGGGGAGACTGCTCTAGTAGACACACAGTATGTCCAGAATGAAAATAAAGAAAATAATATTTAACTGCTTATATTATACCAGCCCCTATTAGGAGGATAAAATTAAGAAATAGCAAGGTAACATGACATTCCTAAGGTCAAACTCCTAAAAGGTATTAGAGTTGGGAATTCAAATGAAATCTATCTGACTCCCCCTTTCCCTTTAAAGGACAGCAACTCCTAGTGTCATGGAGAAAAATAATATATAATTAAAGGGTGATGGGAGTTTAACAGAGGAATTGATTAATTCTTTTCCAGAGGTCAGGGAGGGCTTAGTGGGAACATTTGAATGGATGTTCAAATGTTCATGTTACCTCTGATGGATGAGTAGGCTTTGATTGGCAAGGGGGAACATGTAGGTGAGGAGGTAAAAAGGCTGATGGTAAAGGTTGAAAACCAGTATGAGCAAAAGCAATGAAGTATTAATGTGTTTGAGGTTTTCAAAGCAAGAGGAGCGGATGGCCCTTGTGGGTGGTCCACAGCTTTGATAGGGCATAGTGGGGTGGTGAAAGACAACTTGGAGCACCAATGTAGGGAGCCTTGGAGTGCCATGCCAGGAAGTTCAGGTTTCATTTTATCTGTAGTACCCAAATTATTGCAAGGACAAATGTGAGTTGTAAGAGCCTGAAACATTGGCTGCAGCAATGAAAAAACAAACAAACAAACAAAAAAAAAATTGGCAAGATTTCAAAGATAGTTTAATGGCAGAACTGGCTGACTTTCATTACATTTTTAAGAAAGAAGAAGAGATTGAAGATGCTGAGGTTCCAGTTTTGGTAAAGAGATTCATGAAATTTAGTTTTATTCAGTTTATCCACCATTTGTTAGGTACCCCTGTGGTGTGGCACCAGAGGAGAGGAAAGTTTGTTTTCTCAAAGACATTCCTAGTACTGGAAGGCTCAGTGTAAATGTTTTGATAATGTACTTCCTCTAATCAATATAACTCTATAGTTTAATAAAGCACTCCACAGTTTATCTGGCCAGACTTTCTGGGATTAAAAAGAGAGTTTCTTATTTCTTATTGTCAATGAAATCTAGGATTCTTTCAATGCATATTTGGAATTACAAACCATTAATTTTGCCCCTCACTACAAACACACATTTCATTCTTTGACATCTCCATTAATCTGAAGAAATGATTGAAACCAATTCAAAACCTTAGGCTGGCTATACCTGCCTTTAATTTTTTTTTTTTTTTTTTGTGGTACATATTCAAAGTACATTGTTGAGTTTTCCATCTCTGAAAACCATGAAGCAAAAAACTCTGGCTGAGGAGAAGAGTGGAAGGAAGTTTTCTGAACATTGTCACATGGCCCTTGTTTCTATGGAAGAAATTATCTCTGTCTGTACCAATTATATATGTTTACAACAACCTCTTCTGTATTACGGATCTCAAAGAAAGCTTTCTATGGAACTTGGAATAATCAGCAGGAAACTTAACATATTTGAAATCTGTAATGGAAGTTGGGCTAACATTTTGATCTTCAGAGAATGCCAAATGAAGTAAATGGTGGGCATCTGGTTATCATTTGTTAATTTAGTGAATGTTACAGGATAAAAGTTTACCTCATACCTGGCCATGGATTACATACTTTTAAAATTTGTTGACTGCTTACTATATTTCAGGTACCATGATGCAATATTTCATTTCACGTCTTATTCAATCCTCAGAACAACTCAGTGTGGTAGTATAGTTATTCCCATTTCCGTTTTCCTGATAAAGAACTGGGACTAAAGACGTGAAGTGACCTGCACAAGGTCAGCCTGACTCTCCACTCTTTCTCTCTTTTCTTTCTTTCTTTCTTTTTTTTTTTTTTTTGAGACAGAGTCTAACTCTGCCAGTCTGTCACCCAGGCTGGAGTGCAGTGATGCAATCTTGGCTCACTGCAACTCCACCTCCTGGGTTCAAGCGATTCTTCTGCCTCAGCCTCCTAAGCTGAGATTACAGGTGTGTGCCACCACATCCGGCTAATTTTTGTATTTTTACTTTTATTACAGATGGGATTTCACCATGTTGGTCAGGCTGGTCTTGAACTTCTGACCTCATGATCTGCCTGCCTTGGCCTCCCAAAGTGCTGGATTACAGGCATGAGCCACTGAGCCCAGACAATTCTACTCTTTGTATGACTGGCTGTGGCTTCCTTTGATCAAATCTATTAGGCACTAGTTGAGGTCTTCACTGACTCTGTATTTCTTCCGGCTCTCCACTACTGGTAAATGACTAACTCTGTGAATTGAGTCACAAATGAAGTCAGGAATGAGTCTAAATGCATGCATTTGTAGAAGAACCTACAGTTTCAAGATTTATTTGCTTTCATGTTTGCATATTATGTATGGATAAGTCTATACCAGTGTTCTCTATCTTTCTTTCACATGAAAAGCAGAGTATTTGAGGCCTGAATATAGACCATCATCACACATATCTTGCTGTTGCTATGTCTGTAGGCAGTAAAGGTAGGTTTAGACCAAGCTTCTCCAACCCACAGCCTATGGGCCACATGTGGCATGGCTTTAAATATGGATCAACACAAATTCGTAAACTTTCTTAAGACATTATGAAATTTTCTTTTGACTTATATTAAGCTCATCAGCTATCATTAGTGTTAATGTATTTTATTTGTGATCCAAAACAATTCTTCCATTGTGGCCCAGGGAACTCAAAAGATTGGATATCCCTGGTTTAGACAGTGTTAGGAGTTGAACTATTTCTATTAAAATTCATATGTTGAAATTTTAACTCCTAGTACCTCCAAATATGCCTTTATTTAGACATACATTCTTTACAGCAGTGGTTCCCAACCTATTTGACACCAAAGACTGGTTTCACGAGAGACAATATTCTCACGGACAGGTGGGGAATGGTTCCAGGATAAAACTGTTCCACCTCAGATCATCAGGCTTTAGTGGGAATCTCATAAAGAGAGTGCAATCTAGATCCCTCACATGTGCAGTTCACAATAGAGTTCACACTCCTGTAGAATTTAATGCCACTGGTAATGCTCGCTCACCAAACGCTCACCTTCTGCTGTGCAGCGCAGTTTCTAACAGGCCATGAACCGGTCTGGTCCATGACCTGGAGGCTGGGAACCCCTCCTTTACTGATTTAATCATGTTAAATGAGATCCAATGTGATGGTCGTCCTTATAAAACATGCAAATTTGGGGCTGGGCATGGTGTCTTACCCCTGTAATTCCACCACTTTGGGAGAGTGAGGTGGCTGGATCACCTGAGGTCAGGAGTTTGAGATTAACCTGGCCAACATGGTAAAACCTGTCTCTACTAACAATACAAAAATTAGCTGTGCGTGGTGGTGGGCACCTATAATCCCAGCTGCTTGGGAGGCTAAGGCAGGAGAATTGCTTGAACCTGGGAGGTGAAGGTTGCAGTGAGCTGAGATCATGTCACTGTATTCCAGCCTAAGTGATGGAGTGACTCTGTCTCAAAACAAAGGAAAGAAAATATGAGCAGAGAGAAATGCATAGAAGGAAGATGATGTGAGCATGCACGGTTAGAAGACAGACATTTCCAAGCCAAGGAGAGAGACCTGATACAGATCCTTATATCAAAGCCAATTTATATTTTTGTGTGCACTTGTACAAACACACTAGATGAATAACATGGGTGTGGCTATTATTATTATTATTATTAGTGAGGAAGTGGTAGGAAGGAGGTCCTGGGAAGATTGTCTGGAAATGGTGACACTTAAGCTGCAGATTTATGGAGGAACAGACGTTAACCTGGTAATTGGGATGCAGTATGGGAGAAGTGTATCCCAGGCAGAGGAGATAACTAGTGCAATGTCAGGAGTGGGTGAGTAAGAGAGGTGGCATGCTCCCGGGACTCCTTACTGCTCTGACCTTTGGCCTGACACTTCATGTTCCTAGTTCTCCATCGCGTCTCCTCAGCATCATTTTCTCTCTCACTACTCATGCTAAGCACTGTGCAAAAATCAGTTCCTGGCCCAGTGATACTTTCCTTTTACTACTTTTGGAAATTTTAAAAAATAATATTTACATAAAATATTATCCCTCACTGGACTCCCACGTATGAAACTCCAGTTGCATACCAGTACTTGTCTCTAGCATTTACATTTGCATAGCCCAGCTTCAGCTCAGGTCTGAGATACCAAAATGACACACTTCACCTTTCCTTCAAAATTATTGTTTAGATTCTGTATTTTAAAAAATATTTTCATCATAAATAAGTGATCTGGTCCTAAAACCTGGAGTGATCTCTGACTTCTTCTGTTACCAGACACCTTGTCAGGATTCAGGGCCAGACAAAGTGTTAGTGTATAAATCCTCAATTGTTTATTTTATTTTATTTTTTTGAAATTCTAAGCAACCTTTGTCTCTCCCTATTCTGTGAGTATCTCTTCCAGTTTTATAAGCCATGTCAAAAATTACTGACAGTGACTGAAATTATATTTGTAAGGTCTTGTCACACTGTGAATTTCATTAGGCTGGACCTGAGGGCTTACATTTTTAGTAAATAGATAATCTCCTGCCACCGTTTTATTGATCTGGGGTAGGAATTCCCCTCTTTAACTGTCTGTTCTGTCCTTTCTAATTTGAAGAACGTTACCTTGCCTGAACAAAACAGGCACACAATAGAAATCTATCAGTTGGAACTTTTTCTAATAATCAATGAACCTCACACCTTCTTTTGCCCTCATTCTGTCTGTCTACAGACATTTTTGCAGTCATTGACACTGTGACCATCCTGTTCTTGATGCGACTTCACTCTTGTTTATGTGACACCATTGTCTCCTGGATTTCTCTTTCTCTCTGAGGTCAATTCTATTTCAAACTCTGCTAGAGAATCTACTTTCTCTGCTATCATTTTTAAAGCTTATATTTCCTAGTCAATTACCCTGGATCCACTTGTGATGTTTACTCTTCAGATTTTACCAGGTCTTGTAATCCATTTGCAGACCTTCACTGCCACCAATCCTTATATCTGAATCTACAGATCAGATCTCTCTTCTAGAGATTCAACTGCATCTTTTACATCCTTGCTTTGATTGTCTAATAGATTCCCTAGCCTCAATCAACCAAACACTGAACTATTCACCTATTCCTTCTTTTAAGAGGGACTTATATTGTTGCTAGGATTGGGAAAAGGTATAGCAAACTATTTTCCTGAGATGTTAAAGTGATTTATATCTGTTCCAGTTTGGTTTCTGGCCCCTATATATGAGGTAGATTAAATAATATTACCAAAAAGGTCTCAGAATCAGCAGAGAAGGAATAAAATGGCCACAACACACTTCAGTACTTATTCGTTCAGTCTACCAATATGTAGTAAGCACCAACTTTGCTCCAGGGATGACAGTCATCACTAATGGTACATGGCTTTCAGGTATTTTCCCTTCCTTCATGGAGCTTAGACTGTGAGATATTGTGAAGACTTTCATTAAGTTAGTATCACATTCTTTCACATACTGGGCTGTCCTCAACTTGAATCTTACCTGTGTGATTATCTATAATCAACATAATGTACAATTAAATTTTGTGCACAGTTTTATGAATTATAACACATGTTTAGATTTATGTAACCACAGCACTATCTGGATACACAACAGTTCCATCAGTCCCTCAAATTTTCTCATGTTGTCTCGATAAACTACTGTCAAACTCTCCACACACTTAGAATCCCTAGCAGTCATGGATTTGTTCTCCTTCTTGTAGTTTTTGCTTTTTAAGAATGTTATATAAATGGAACTCTAGAGTATATGTTCTTTTGAGACTTCCTTTTTTCAGTCACCATCTTTCTCTAGGCAATCATTCAACTTGCTAGTATCAGTAGTGATTTTTATATATATTTAATGCTGGGTATTATTCCATTATATAGATGTACCACGTTCTGGTTATCCATTCTCCAGTTGAAGGTATTTATGTTGTTTACAGTTTATGGTGATTTTGGATAAAGGTGCTACTAAACCTTCATGAACAGTTATTCTGTGAATATAATTCACTTGGGTAAATTCCTAGGATAAATATGATAGGGAGAGGATTGCCGCTCTATACAGTGAGTGTAAACTTAGCTTCTGGAAACTGCCAAACTGTTTTCGAGAGGGAGTTCCATCTGGCATCCCCATGAGCAATGCATGAGGAATCCAGTTGTTCTGTATCCTTGCCAGCACCCAGTGTTTTCTGGTTGTTGTTATTGTTGTTGTTTTCTCATCTGAACAGAAGTGTTGGGGCAACGTTTCATGCGTTTCATTTGCATTTTCTTAATGTCATCTTTTTATATGTTCATTTGCCATCCACACATCTTCTTTGTTCGTATCTGTTCACATATTTGCTATTTGAATTTTTAGTTGATATCTAAAAAGTTTTCATACGTATACGCCAGATAAAAGTTTTCTGTCAGAATGGCAAATATTTTTTTTCAGATCGTTGCTTGTCATTCAGTTTTTTAATGGTAGATTTCTCAGAGAAAACATTTTTCTTTTTGATAAAGTTATTGTATCAGTTTATTCTTTTGCTATAGAGACATACCTGAGACTGGGTAATTTATAAAGAAAAGAGGCTTAATTGACTCACAATTTTGCAGGCTATACAGGAAGCATTGATAAAGAGGCCTTAGGAAACTTGTAATCATGGTGGAAGGTGAAAGAGAAGCAAGCACATCTTATCATGGTGGAGCAGGAGAGAGAGAGAGAGAGAGAGAGAGAGCAAAGGGGAAGTGCTACACATTTTTCAAACAACTAGATCTTGTGAGAACTCTACTATGAAACAGCACTAGGAAGATGATGCTCAACCATTAGATACAACTCCCATGATCCATTCACCTCCAACCAGGCCCCTCCTCCAACACTAGAAATTATAATTTGACATGAGATTTGGATGAGGACGCAGAATCAAACCATCTCGTTTTGCCCTTGGCCTCTCCCAAATCTCATGTCTTTCTCACATTGAAAAATACAATAATCCCATCTCAACAGTCCCCCAGAGTTTTAACTCATTCCAGCATTAATGCTAAAGTCCAAGTCCAAAGTTTCATCTCAGGGAAGGCAAGTCCCTTCCACCTATGAGGCTGTAAAATCCAAAGCAAGTTATTTACTCTCAAGATACAATGGGGATAAAGCAATGGGTAAATTTTCCCATTCCATAAAGAAGAAATTGGTCAAAACAAAGGGGCCACAGATCACATGTAAGTCCAAAACCCAGAAGGGCAGTCATTAAATCTTAAACCTTTGAAATAATCTCCTTTGACTCCACATATCATATATAGGGCACATGGATGCAAAAGCAGGGGCTCCCAAGGCTTTGGGCAGCTCTACCCCTATGACTTTGCAGGGTACAGTACCCATGACTGCTTTCACAGGCTGGCATTGAGTGCCTGTGGCTTTTCAAGTTTCACAGTACATATAGTCAGTGCATATACTATTCTGGAGGCTGGAGGACAGTGACCCTTTTCTCACAGCTCCACTAGGCAGTGACCCAGTAGAGATTCTGTGTCAGTATTCAATCCCAGATTTCCCCTTCACATTGCCCTAGTACAGGTTCCTCATGAGGGATCCAACACGGAAGCATACTTCTGCCTGAACATCCAGGCATTTCCATACATCTTCTGAAATCTAGGCAGAGACTTCCAGGCCTCAAATCTTACCCACAGTGCAACTGCAGGCTTAACACCACAAGGAAGTCACCAAGACTTGAAGCTTGCACCCTCTGGGGCAGCAGTCTGAGACATATCTGGGGCCCTTTTAGCCATGGCTGGAGCTCGAACAGCTAGGACACAATTAGCAGTGTCCCAAGGTTGGGCAGGGCAACAGGGCCCTGGGCCTGGCCCATGAAACTATTCTTCCCTCCTTGGCCTCTGGGCCTATAATGGGGTGGGGGCTTCTGTGAAGGTCTCTGAAATGCGGTGGAAGCATTTTCCTAATTTCCTTCACTATTAACATTATGTTACTCTTTAATTATGTAAATTTCTGCAGTTGGCTTGAATTTCTCCCAGAAAATGGGTTTTCCTTTTCTCCTACATGGTCAGGCTGCAAATTTTCCAAACTTTTATGCTCTGCCTTCCTTTAAAATATATATTCTAATTTCAGACCATCTCTTTTCAAATGCAAATGAGAAGAAGCTGTTAGAAGCAGCCAGGTTACTTCTTGTAAATTTGGTGCTTAGAAATTTTCTTCTGGCAGATACCCCAAATCATCTCTCTCAAATGCAAAGTTCCACAGATCCCTAGAGCAGCAGCACAATGCCACCAGTCTTTTTGCCAAAACATAGCAAGTGCGAACTTTACTCCAGGTTCCAATAAGTTTCCCATCTCCATCTGAGACTAGCTCAGCCTGAACTTCATTGTTCATATCACTATCAGTATTTTGGTCACAACCCTTCAACAAGCCTCTAGGAAATTCCAAACTTTTCCTCATCTTCCTGTTTTCTTCTTATCCCTCCAAATGCTTTCAGCCTCTGCCCATCACCCAGTTCCAAAACTACTTTCACATTTTCAGGTACCTTTATAGGAATGCCCCACTTATCTGGTACTAATTTTCTATATTTGTTCTCACACTGTGTAAAGACATACCTAAGACTGGGTAATTTATAAAGAAAAGAGGCTTAACTGACTCACAGTTTTGCAGGCTACGCAGGAAGCATGGCTTAAGAGGCCTTAGGAAACTTCTAATCATGGTGGAAGGTGAAGGGGAAGCAAGCACATCCTACCATGGTGGAGCAGGAGAGAGAGAGCAGAGTGCAGTTGTTACATACTTTTCAAACAATGTATCACATGACAACACTGGAGGCTTGGTGCTAAACCATTAGAAACCATCCCCATGATCAAAACACCTCTCACCACGCCCCTCCTCTAACACTAGGAATTACAAGGCAACATGAGATTTGGGTGTGAACACAAAGTTAAACCATGTCAGTTAGGTTTACTCATTCTTTCTTTACAGGTCATACTTTGATAGCATATCTAGGAACTCATCACCAAGCCTTAGGTTACAAACATTTCCTCTTGTGGTTTCTTCTAAAACCATTTATAGTTTTATGCTTTACATATTAGTCCAGTTACAATTTTTAGTTAATTTTATAAGACGTATGAGGCTTAGGTTAAGGTGGGTTTTTTTTCACATATAAATATCCAATCATCCCAACAACATTTGTTGAAAAACCTAGCCTTTCTCCATTGATTTGCCTTTGCACCTTTGTCAAACATCCATTGTCCATATGTGTGTATCAATTTCTGGACTCTCTGTTAGTCTGTGTTATTTTTAACTTGGCTAGTAACAGCAACTGGTGTTGGGTCCTACTGACTGGTTAGAAGTGAGCTGACCCTATTCTCCCAAAGGGCAGCTGATACTGATGGAGCTGATTCTCACTGGATGGAGAGTTCTGTCTTCTGATAGGGGGATAGGAATCTGAACTAAAGAAGGATTTTGGAGGAGAAATTTTACTGAAACTGCTGGTAGTAAGTGGTGAGAAATTGAATATACAGCAACATTCTAGTATATGAATTGCTTGGACTTTTTTTTTCTTTTTGAGCATATAGATCTCTCAGGGAAAATTGACTTCCTAAATTGCTTTATGCAGAGAAGAATTTTCAAAGAAAATGATTAACTCAACTTATCAAAAATAACTCTTCCTGTTTCCCTCTATTCCATGTGCCCCTGCTTACTTTCCGCTAAACAAATGCCTTGTTCCCTCCACCTCAGCAGCCTCTCCCTCTACCTCCTGGCTCCTCAGGGAGGACTAATGTTCCCTCCCCAACATCCCACATTGCCTTAGGGAGCTCTTTCCAGCAGGGGTCAGTCTGCTCCATCTCTGAAGCACCTGGCCCTCTGTAGTTACTCTGTTTGTTGTATTTGAATTTGCTCCTGATTATTTCAGAATAAAATAAGCAGGATGAAACGCTTATAAAACATTCAGCAGAAAGAAAGGAAGACTGAATCATGTTGCATGGGAGGTAAACTAGAAGTTGGGGACCAGAGTAAAAATCCCACCTACCACAAAGCAGCTGTGTAATTGTGAGTGATTCCTTTCATCTCCATATCAGCTGCCATGTTCTTATCTGGAAAAGAAAGAAACTGGATGAAAACAGAAATTACAATACCAAGGCCTATAGAGATCTTACATGCAACAGAAATTAGTGCAATATGATGTGTATAAGAACCGGTAGACATAGAAGCACATTGATAAATGGCAATTAGTGTTCTACCTCTCTGAGTGATGGAAGAAAGTGGTGGGACTGGGGGTAACTCAGACTCAAACCCACCTAAAATGCTCACAATCACTCAGCTGCAGCTGAATTTTGATCAGCATGCTCAGTGTTGACATGTCATCTGATTTTTTTGGAAAAAGCCAGAAATTCAGATTTCCATACGAAATCCCATTTTTTAAAAATCTGCCTCATGTTTTAAAAGAACATCATGCAGGCAATAGAAAATCCCAAGAAAACCCATCTGTGGGCCATATCTCAGATATGTTACTGCTGTAGTAGATATACTTTATGGCTTCTATGCTGCAATGTTCTGGGGCTCCTAGGTTCTGCTAAGAAAATAGGAAGTTGGAACAAATGATCAACTTCTACTATGGTCTGAAGGTTTCTGTCTCTCCCAAATTTGTGACTGACATGCTGGGTTTCAAACTTGGATGGGACCTGAAGCCCCTTTGTTTTGGCTAATTTATCCCTATTGAAACAGCTGTATTTATCCAATGCCTGTACCCTCATTGTATCTTGGAAGTAACTAGCTTGTCTTTGATTTTATAGGCTCATAAGCAGAAGGAATTTCCCTTATCTTGCCTCAGATGAGAATTTGCTCTTGGACATTTGAGTTAATGCTGGGATGAGTTAAGACTTTGGGAGACTATTGGGATGGCACAATTGTTTTGAAACATGAGAAGGACGTGAGATTTGGGAGGGGGCCAGGGTTGGAATGATATGTTTTGGCTCTGTCCCCACCCAAATTTCAGTCAAATTGTAATTCCTAGTGTTAGAGAAGGGGCATGGTGGGAGTTAATTAGATCATGGGGCAGATATCCTTTCTGCTACTTTACTTGTGATACTGAGTGACTTACTACATGATATGGTTGTTTAAAATTTCCCTCTCTCTCTCTTGCTCCTGATTTAGCCATATAAGATGTACCTACTTCCCCTTTACTTTCTGCCATGATTGCAAGTTTCCTAAGGCCTCCCAAGCCATGCCTCTTGTACAGTCTGTGGAACCATGGGCCATGTAAGCCTCTTTTCTGATGAGTCTTTGGCTAGCACTGTTCATGACTGATGTTAACATTATGAAAAGGAAAGTTACGTTTTCTAGGATTTGACATTTCCATAGAATGAGAATTATTATATTTTTAAATGGAAATACCACTACTAAAAACAGAACTCTATAAATAGAATAATGTCTTTAGTTTCCAAAGTTGATATACTAGAGGGATTTAAAAATAATAATGAAAGTGAGATATTTCATGGCAAAGTTATCTCATGGTAAATGCTACAGCCACAAGCACCCCCAATGAGTATTCTTGGGGCAAATGGGAAAAGGGTTAACGGTTTGATGGTTCAAGTTGCAGGCCAGTAGGGGAGGTTTCTCTAATAAAGGATCAGTTTCAGCTCAAGCAATTTGGCAAATACAATACCCAATGGTGGGCAGAGGTCTCTCTCTTGCCAAAGGTGGCTGGAGAAGCTCTCAGTGAATCACACTGAGGTCTTATCAGAGGAAAGATTGGAGCCACCTTGGCTCTCCTGGCAGGTCAGCAGGAAAGCTATCCACTTCTCAGACACACTCCCGTTCCAGTGCTCCAGCTATTCAGACCAGACAGGCACCTCTTTTCATCTGCAGAAATGTTGATTTTTCAAGTAGAGAGGAACTGTGATTCTGTCTTGAAAGCCTGAACCTGGACGGTGTCCTTCTGCAGGAATGATTTCACCCTGAAGTGTTTCAGAAAGGTTGTCTATAGTTGAACTCATGCAAAGCTCCCATGGTAAAAGCCCCAACTGTGCTCATGGTGGTGGAGAAAGGGGGAATGATGTTTCCTTCTCCAAGATTCTTCACAAGCACTAAGGCTGTCTGACTGTTGGATTAGAGCTGCAGACTTTCCTTGCTGAGCCCAGCAGTACAACTGTGCCTCTGTTGAAAGAAACTGCCCACCAACTGAAGGATACAGTGCTCAAGGGCTGTCATCTGTATTCTTTTGTTTCATGGGCTGTTCCCTTGATGTGGTGCACTCCCTCTTCCCCGAGGAGTAGAAGTCCTGGGAGCCAGATTACTATGAGTATTGTTACTCCTCTGGGTCTAGCTGCCTAGTGAAATTGTCATACTCTAGTTTGGTGCTAGTGGATGTGATCAAGGGATCACGTTTTTTTTTTTTTTTTACTTCTGCTAGCTTTGGGTTTAGTTTCCTCTTGTTCTTGGATTAGTTTGTTCTTGTTTTCTAGTTCCTTGAGGTGTGACATTAGGTTGTCTATTTGTGCTCTTTCAGACTATTTGATCTAATCATCTAGTACTATAAAATTTCCTGTCAACACAGTTTTTGCTTTCTCACAGTAGCCGAATGTCCATTAATATGATACAGGTGTACTCATGACTCTAATTGGTGACCACGTGGGATGGTATTGCTGTTTCTAATCCTAGTCATGTAGAAATACACCCAAAGATTTTCATACTGATAAGATTCATCTAGGCAAATTTAAGCAACCTCTTATGTAATGACAAAATAAATTTAACAGCAAACATTTGTTGAAACAAAACATTATTAGTGAAAATCATATTTTACTCTATTATTGCCAGTGGCTAAGTTTCATTTCTACTGCCAAGCTTAACAAGGTGGAAACTTTGCTCATTCTAGGTCATTTTTGGAAATCTGGAAACCTCTCTGCCTCTATTTTCCTCCTCCTCCTAGAGTTTCCTCAGCAGAGAATGTGGTAAGCACATTCGCCTCTATGATGTCCCTCAAGCTTTTACAAATGATAGCTTTGGTTCCCATTTAACTGAGAGGGCTTGGGAGGCAATGTGATGACTCACAGGTGAGAGATGGATTGTGTCCTCCATGGTAGGGACAGAATGGCTGTTGGAGGTGGAGATCTGTGTATGTTCATGCAAGTGTACCCGGCAGCACATTGTTCTGGTGAATGAGCATGTCAAAGGTATTTCCATCCCCTTTCAATTCTACATTTTCCCAGGTTAGAAATATGTGTTTTATAAAGGGTAAATGTTCTGTAAAATACAAAGCACTATACAAAAGATGATAGTACATGTGGGAGTAAGTAAATAGCAAAAAAGCGTTGCTTACAATGAAATGATTCAAAAGCCAATTCTAAAATAAAATTTTCAATGCATCTTAAATATTTATGTTACTTTGGTAATGACCTCAACATATTTCTAAAGCATACTTACCTTGGTAACCAAGGTAACATGTTCATTCACCAGAACAATGTGCTGCCGGGTGCACTTGCATGAACATACACAGATCTCATACTTACCTTGGTATGATCTCATACTTGCATGAACATAAACAGATCTCATACTTGCATGAATATACACATCTCATACTTGCATGAACATACACAGATCTCATACTTGCATGAATATACACATCTCATACTTGCATGAACATGCACAGATTTCATACTTGCATGAATATACACATCTCATACTTGCATGAACATACACAGATCTCATACTTACCTTGGTAACCAAGGTAAGTATGCTTTAGAAATACATTGACATCTGCAAAGTGTGAGTATTCAAAATTGCCATGAGGTGGGAAAAGGAAAGTAAACCATGCTAAGTATGAGGAGATTTTTTTCCATGAAATGTGAACTGTAAGGTGATGAGAGGGTTAGGTGTGATGTGGCAAGATCACTTTTTGGCCAGTGTGTCTATTATCAGCTTTACAACACTCAATTTAGCATTATAATTTCCTGAAATTCACCATTTAATTAAGGCTATAGATTTTGATTACAATGTTTTTTAAAATATCAAAAGCATAACCTTTATAGTGAAAAAGAAAACTCCTTGGTACATAGACATCAGTTAGAGGGACAAGACACCTTAGGGATTCACCATGGAGTCACCTGTGGACGGGGTTTTAGTTTCTGTCTTTGAGATGACCTGATTCAGATAGCACCTCTCTGTTGAGAGTTCAGAGGATGTTGAAGAGATAATTAGGTAAAACAGGAAGGTCTGCTCAGGATACATGAGGGAGTTAAATAAAAATGCAGGAGCAATTACAATTTTAGTTATTCGCAACTATTTTTTGCTAAGTCATAACATTGTCATGGATAACATGAAACAATAAAATATACTAAATATCAATCAACAAAATCCAGTTTTCTTTTCTCTATCCAAATACTAAATACCTAGCACTGATTTACAGAACAAAATCCCCCAAATATCATCTTTGGAATAAAATAATATTCTTGTAAGTTGTCAGACCACAAGGTCAAAACAAAAAATTACAATGCTTTTTTTCTTACTCTTTGATATGTACAATTGAAGGTATTTCTCATTGTAAATTAATATTTCCATCCAGCATGTGACATGAAAGCATTTTTCATATTAGGATTGTAATAAAGAATCACACTCTTCAGCCTTAGGAAGAGCAAGAGCACAGCAGTTGTGAGGCACTGAACTCAGTGCTTTCTCTTACAGCAGAAAGGAAAACCAGACCAAACTTAGCTGACTCCCACCTGGGAAGGGAGCATTTAAACCAGCTGTAGCCAGAGGGAAATTGCCCATCCCAGCAATGAGAACTTGAGTTCCCACAAGCCTTGCCACCAAGGGCTCCACTGTTCCGGGTTTCTCAGAAAACCTTAAAGGCAGTCTCAGCCATAAGGACTGCAGCTCTGAGGTGAGCTCTAGCACTGAACTGGGCCCAGAGACAGTGGACTGTGATGGGGCTGTGGAGGGGTGCAGATGACCTACTGAGACACCAGCTGGGGCAGCCGAGGGTGTGCTGGTGTCACCCCTGTCCTAGCCCCACAGACTGCACAGCTAGCAGCTCCATAAAAGAGCCTTTCCTTCCACTTGAGAAGGGGAGAGGGAATTGTGAAGAGCGTTTTTTTTTTGTTTTTTTTGTTTTTTTTTTTTTTCATCTTGAATACTAGCTCAACTGCAGCAGAATAGGGCACTGGTCAGAGTTGTGAAGCCCATGTTCCAGTCACTACCTCCTGGACAATGTGTCTAGACACACCCTGGGCCAGAAAGAAACGTGCTACCTTGAAAGAAATGACCAGGTCCTGGCAGCATTCGTCACTGGCTACCTGAATAGCCCTTGG